>VXBI01002866.1:349512-364499 GCA_013397375.1 Toxostoma redivivum | reverse complement strand
CCGGCCGGCAGCTCCCCGGGCCGCCCCCGCCCCGGCCCCACCGCGCCCGACGCCCCGGCGGGGCGGCACTGCTGGCCGAGCGCGGCCTGGGGCGGCGGCGCGGGCCGCTCCCGCCGCCTCCTCACCTGGTGGAAGCCCGCTGTGCCGGCGGCAGGTCGCGGCACATCCCGCGGAGGGCGGGCGGAGGGAGGGCGGCCCGAGCCCGGTGCGCGGCCCCTCAGCGGCCCCTCAGCGCCGCCATTACCGGCCCGCAACTGACACGGAGCGGCGGCGGCGGCGGCGCACCGGGAACTCTCGCGAGAACGGGCCCGCCGCCGACCTTCCCAGCATGGCGCCGTCCCGCCGGGCCCCCTCGGCGCCCGCCGCCATCTTGGGTGCGGCGCGGCCGCCGTGCCCTCCCTCAGCCTCGGGCGAGTCTCGTTCTCCAGCCTTTCCCTCAAAGCTTCTCTTTCTCCCCTCACAGTTCTACAGGTTCGACCTGCCGGCTCAGTCCCCTTGCGTTTTATATGCAGAGCCCTTGGTGTTGGTGCAAGGCCAGGACTTGGCAAGGCTAATTAAACCCAGCGCTGATGTTGGCATTCCCGAAGCGGCTCCAGCCGAAACTAGGGCACCGCTTTTTAGTCATTTGTGTTCATAGCTAAGTCATCTTTAGAAAAAAATTTTTTTTTTTTTGCAAATACAAGCATCTCCAATTACACTCTCACAAATTTAAATTTAAATAAACATTTGCAGAACTTCAGAGACATGACAGAGTACCACAGGCTTAATTTCACTTTTAACACTCAGAGACATGGAAGAGTTTGTTAGTATACTGACTTCTAATCCATAGATTCCACACTGAAGATGCATTGAAACCACCCACGCTTCAAAAACAGGTCTAAGATACTATCCAGCTATAGCAAAATTATATCCACTGAAGAAGGAAAGGTATTAGAATAGGAAAAAATAATTTCTTCCTATAGTTATTTTGGGAATGTTCCCTTCAGGGCCTGTCTACAACTTCCCCAGTCTGATTTTCAATCATTAGTGTGATTGTTTGGTGCCAAATTTCTTGGGGGAGCACGGAGGTGGAGAGTTATCTACCCTAAACATTAAAGGATCATGGTAACTACTGGAGCTACTTATTTCCCTTTTTTTTTTTTTTTTAATTCTCTAAAAAGCATTAACCTATTTTTACATAGCCTCTCCTCTAGTAAATGGTCAACACTTTGCATGTAAGTTATTCCAGTATGGGAACATCATAGGAAAATACCCTAAATACTGAGAGATTACAGCTATGAAGTTTAAGCAATGCAGAATTTAATCACATCACAATTACAGGATACTCATTTAGCCTTCATTTGGTCTTTTACATATACAAACTAATTGCAGAGTATATTTTCCTGCATAAGCATACCTCCTTTGAAAGAAGAGGTAAGCTTGAGATGTCAGTGGTTAAACCTTTGGAAATTATTTTGTTTTGCCAGATGAGGAGAAAAAAAAACGCCTGAACATGGAAAGACAAGCACAGCTCCAGTGGGAAAAAGTGGTAAGTAGTGCCAAATTCCCTTCTGAGTCCTCAAAGAATGAACTTGCTGCATCCAAACACAGAAGACTGTAAGTAATAATAATAAAAATAATAATGGCAATTTCAGTCAATGAAAACAATATTACTGCAATGTATGGGAGCCCTGATTGCAGACTAGGGCAAATTAAATTATTACATTCCCCATCATCGCATAGTGTTTGCTTAAATTTACTGCTTAATATTGCTGGACTGGCAGCCCATTTAAATTATTCAGCACTTTCGTAATGTACTGCCTATTTAATTATGCTTTTAAACATAGTTTCTCTTTTCTGCTTGGAAGCAGTTAGTCTAGTTTCACACTCCTCATCTCCAGGCAAACTAAGCATCACATTAGGATTTTCTCAAACATGGAAATCATTTGGTTTCAGCCAAATAAAATTAAAAGGCAGTGTTTGTATTCTGGTTTGGCTCCTATTTTTTCTCTGTATCTGCCAGTGCAACCTAACTGTAACACTTCAGATTACACTTTTCAAAGATTCCCTTGCAGGGAGTTGGAAAGCTCTGATGGGCAAGCATCCTACACGAGAAGAGAAAGAAAAAGACATTCTTGTGAAAAAAGCGGTCACCTTGTGAAATTGTCAGCGATCAGAAATAAAGAAACCGTTTACCTGCAAACAGCCACAGCGGAGAGGGCCGGAGGAGTTGAGCACTCTCCAGCTGGACGAGCTCCCTAAAGGGCAAAGCTACGGAGGGAACGGCCGCGAGCGCTGCCCCAGCACTGGAGGTGGTGGATGGAGACACGCTGAGAGTTTAAAGTAAGGAGCCACATTCTCATCTTTCACTAACTCGGTTATTGCAGCTCTAAGAGAGAGGTTTGGAAAGTTTTCCACTCCACACTGTTCTTGCACACCCCTTCTAAAATTAGAAAGAGGCAGCTGGCTCCTGCAGCCAAGAGCCCCCAGCCTCCCTCCCCCCTTTCCCTGATTGACGTGGCTCCCAAGAGCCAGGGAGGAATTTGGGGAAGGGTGCTTCCACCTGTTGGACATGGAATGAGATTTTCCAGGCATACAATTATAAATCCAACTGTCAGGAGCTGACAATAAAACAGGACACAGGACAGCTGTGAGGACTACAGGACACCCCCCTCCCTACTCCTACGACTTTGCAGTCCATCTGACAGCAGAAACAATGCATGAAAAATTCTTCTTATAAAATAAAAGCATCACTTCAGATTTCTTCCCACAGTTTTCCAATTGTACTGCAGGGTCCTAAAAGAATCTGGCAAATTGTTCATGTTTCATTACACCCCTCCAAAATCAGATTCTTTTTCCTATATACAGCATGCTGGCAATTGCACAGCAGATGGTGTGTATAGCTGTGTCCTGTACAGCAAATAATTTTATACCTGCCTTAACATAGAGCTCTCCCCTTACCTTTTGCACTCAGTTGGAGGTGGGCTTTTTGTTCAAAACGAATATGATTTTCAAAAACAAGGATATGAAAGCCACAACTTTTTTTTTTTTAATTGGTAGAAAGTATGATTTAGTTGATGTGAAAAAATAGGGGGGGGAAATTAATTCCTTTTTCCAAACCTGCTTAGCATGCTCCACACTCAGCACAGTGTGACTCAGAACAGGGCGTGAGAGACAGGGTAACAGCAGCTGGGCAGTGCTTTCTTCTGGGTCCCTTTCACAACAGCCACTGCTGAAGGCAGTGAGGTGTCTCCATCCTGCAGGTGCCCACAGGTGACAGCAGGAGAGGGGCCACACTCCCGCTTCCACCTGCAAGGGGCTCTCACCAGCTGCAGCTCCATCTGCTCACAACTCAAGGAGCACTTTGACTATGTACAGTCCAATTTGCAGAGTTGTCTGCAACTTGGTGTGTAGCTGGTTCAGCACCCCCCCACCCCCCAAAAAAGAAAAAATCATTTTCTACTCAATTTTTTTAATATATAAAGGTCACAGAGAAAGAAAAAACCCCTTCTTGGTCTCAAGGCCAGATCTGGTGTCTTTGCTCTGTAAAACCACATTTTTTCTGTCACAAACTAATTTCCTGATCTGCTGACAGTCAGGGACACTTCAACTTCACAAGTGAGATTTCTCAAGAAGCCAAACTATTTTACAGTTTGGAAAACATCAAATGGTTCAATATGCCCCAGGCAACAAAATAATTATACAAGGAGGACAGTAATCAGCTGCCTGTGAGGAACACAGACAGACATTACTCTTCACCTCTGGCTGAGTAGGAGTTGTTTAATGAGATCTGTGGATATTTAATGAGAACCTTTTAAGGACAAAGCCACAAACAGCTACAAAGGACCTGCTGCTTCAAGAGCAGGAAGAGTCTTCTAATCCTGAGCTTTTCCCCCTCCTATGGAAGGGGCAACTGACTACACCATCTTGTTTTCATCTTTTTCAGACTAAGTAGCACAATGTATTTGGAAATACACCCTTGTAGGCTTTCCCTACCGTTCCCAACAGCAAAAAAAAAAGTGATTTTCCTTTGGCTAGCACAACATTAAGTTTTTGGTTTCCAGACACCATCCTATTTTCTCTTGAACTTTTAATACCTATAAGGAAGAGAAGTTTTAAAAACAGAAAATAACCTGTATTAAATGTTTTATTTGTATGTGTGTGCAATCTCCTGTCTTCATATCACAACTTTGTTTTCTTTTTTGTGGTGGCCAGTTCTGATAAATTTTTTTTTAAGTTACTTTTCAGTAAGAATGTCCCTCCAGTCAGTTCACAGTGCACTAAGTTTGCAACACAAAGGTACAGAACATGCAGCTAGGAGCAGAACAAGAATGAAGTCATCCCTTTTGTCAGCTGCTGACTCTTGTATTGGCTAATGAAACAAGTGAACCATATCTTACCATTAGTTCCAGCTGAAATCAGAACTGGGGAATTAGTACAAGAACATAAAGTAAAAGACAATTCACAGCCATTTCCCAAAACATTCTCTGTTAGACAAAAGCCCTGATATTATGAAAGACATGCATCTGCATCCTCAGTATCTACCACTCCACTCAAGTTTCTTAAATGTTCTAAGTTTTGCAAAAGGTCATATTTAAAGCACCTGTAGTTGGTCAAAGATGAAATGAGCAATCTGAACATGGGGGGAAAAAAGCCTGACCACTTAAAATTCAATGGGCAAGTATTAAAGCAGCTTTATAAAACAAACAAGTGTGTTTATTTTGAATCATTACTAAAATAGTTTACATAATATACAAACAAATATGCTATGAGGACAAATTTGAAAATAAGTCACAGTTGTTTTTTTTTAATAAAAAACATTTGTCCAGTGAAATGTTCAAAATGTAAATGCCAACTTTTCCTTCCTGAGCTATTAAACATCCAGAACAACAGCACTTCCATATCTTCTTGCTGTTTTTATTTCTGCCCATTAAAATAGGAAGCATTATCCATTGCTGGCTCTCAATAGTTAGAACAAATCCACCTATGGTTTAAGTGACTGCAGCTCTGTGTCTCCCAAACTCTGCTCTTTTATATACTTCAGGTGATTTTGGTTGATTTCATTTAACACCCTAAACCTTGCCTTGCACAAAACAAGCCAGAAGCTCTAGCTCCTCAGCAGGTTTTCCTGGTTGAAAAAGATTTTTTTTTGCAACAGGACAGTTCAAAGGGCTTGTGAATGAAGGATGGGCCAAATCCCTCAGCTGTTACAAGAAAACATCGTATTAATTTGAGAACATCTTCACATGTTCCTTCATACTCAATAAACCCAAATGGACCAACAGCACAGAGCATGAAGTAACTGCAATGAAATGGAAGTGCTGCTATTCTCTTTATTTTTCATGCAAAGTACTAAACAATAGAAACAGGTACTTGTTTTTAATTTGGTGTGAGGAATTCTTGGCATGAGAGACTAAAAAACATTTTAAAAGCATGCTCTGCAAATCTCTTCTTTGCTAGAAATTTATACAGCAAGCAGCCAACTATGCACAGATACAAGAAGAAAAGTTATTTTTTAGGATATCAAGTACCACAAATAAATAGATTCTCTCAATGCAAAAATAATTATCTTAGTAAAATGAGAAATAACCTATGTAAGGAGATAGTATGTACACGGGGATGACATTTTATCATTTCCATCCAAACTTTATGACTTGTAAAACTTTGAAAAAGAGTAGGTAACTCCTGCAAGCAGCCAGGCAAAGAGGTATTGAGGAATTATTGAACTGACATTAGTACTACTGACTTTAAGCAACCTTTGTACCCCAGCTTTTCTCTTTCTCCAGAGCTGTTTGGGGAAGGCTCATTTAAGGAAGAAATGCTTGCTGAAAGGTTTTCTACATGTCACAGATCTTTCAAGCAATTTTGCCACTTCTACAAGTGGCCAAAGATAGCTGACATCTATGCTGTGATCCAGTGGATCAGGAAGAAGCTTGTGCTTAGACTCACATCACTTCATCATCATTTTCAGTTTATTTCTTATGTTAGAAGTAAGCAATTCTGGGAGATGAAGGTGATAGTTTACATTCTGTTACCTTGTCAAATATGATACCAGCTTTATGCACCACCAGAGAAGGATCCTCACATCAAAGCCAACAATGCTACAACAGGTTCAGAGGCAGATGAGTGACTCTGCACTGATGCACAGTAATGCCCAGCTCCAGGACACCAAGGCTGAATGCATCACTGAATACAATTTACCAACAAACAGCAAGTTCTTGCTTACACTCTGTAGTTTACTTAGAGAAGTCCCAGTTACTTTGGCAGAAACAACCCTGCCAGTTGGTGGAAAGTCTCTGCACAGAAAAGACTGTTTTGCTGCTGCCTGAGCTCAGCAGCCACACCATTCTCTGTTCTGCCTTGCAACACACATTTTGTGTCTTCCTTCCTTCCCAAGTGCTCTCCAGCAACTTTTATGTGCATCCCTCCAGAGGGAGGCCCTTTTCAGGCCAAACAGGCAACACAAGATGAGATATCCGGCTCCACAGTCCACTCAGCTTATCTGTGTCCATGCCATTATAAGAACTAGGAACATCTGAACTGGTGAACTTTGCCCAGAGGAAATCCCGGACTTTCTCCTCCACTTCTTGAAAGGTGAGGCTCTTTCTCAGCGACTGCTCATCCAGGAGAACTGTCAGCAGAAGAGCCACGTCCTTAAACGCTGCGTTTTCATGGTCACAGTACTTGTAAAAGATTAAGGTGGAGCCTGCAGGCAGTGACTCAAATCGATGCACCACTGCCACCTTCTTGCCTTCCCTGAACCCAGAGCTGAGCTTTGTGTCCACCTCCAGCTTGACAGCGTCACTGTCCTCTACAGCCTTGTCCACGCCGTTGATGCTGATTGTAGTGGCGTTCTGGGAGGAGGCAAAAGCATTGGCAATCTCATTGCTCAGGCACCTCAGGGCCTTCTCAGCTTCCCGGCCAGCTGTGAGCAGCAGGATAGCAGGCTCCACAGGCACACGGGAAGAGTTAAGACGTTTCTCAAGAGATGCATGGGCTCTTCTCCACAGGTTGGGGTCCTGACTTTGGTAAGTATTTTTTAGTTTCTCCATCCGGGCACGAAACTCTTGCAGAATTTCAGCATCTCTCCTCAAGGAGGTTCCATCTTCAATTCCACTCCACAGAACATAAAGCAACAGGACACTAATTAACAGAACCAGTAGCAAAGTCCACATCTTGTGAGACCCATTCTGCGATTCACCATCATCTTATAGAGAGAGGGAGCAAACAAGAAGAAAACAATGTTTTAAAAGGCCTTAGAAGTCAACAAGTGAAAGGAAAATAAGAGGAAACAGTTAAACCATCCCATTCTCAATACTGGTAGAGTAGTTGAAGAGCACAGAAAAGATGATCTAGTTAAAAAAATCCAAACAAACCACAAAACAGAGAACACAGTTTTGAACTTCTTAAGACACTTTGTGAAGTACCAGCATAAAAAAAAGAACATTTTTACATGTTCCCAGATTGACTGAGACTAAATTAGACCTTTTGAAAAAGGAGCTCTTAAAGTTCATCAACATTCCACTCAATTTAATAAAATCCAAACTAAGAACTTAGAATGGTTCTGAAAAAGGATTAAAGCTTTTCCTACATTTATGGTCTGCAGAAAAGATCCTATAGAAAACCTGGCTGCACCAGAATGGTTTCTGTGTTACTTCTCCTTCCTGCTCCCCTAAGGATAAAAATAGTTCCGGCAGCAATTTTTGCATCTCAAACAATGGTAGTCAATGCTATCAGAAAATACTGTGGCCTTTGGATCAGAGAGCTACACAAAGTACACACAGCAAACAGTGCACATCAAATATCAGATATTTTGATTTGGTTTCGTATTTGAACAGTCAAATTAACACTTGCTTCACGTACTGCAAAGAAAAGGCTCGATTCTGTTCCCAGTAAAATGAGTGACAAAATACACCAATCTTCCTGGAAACAGGATGAACTGCACTCCTTCTGTTAGCTTTTTACACCCTAACTTTTATCAGGACAGCAACCCAACAATGGTTAAATAATACCACCACTAGCCCTACCTCAGTTTTAATCTTGTAAACATTACAGACGGAAGACCTCAAATTCAAGTGAAAATGTTACTCATTGTACAACACCCTTTCTTCCTTCATGCTGATGACATGCCCTAGCAAGCAAATCATCTGTTCTGGCAAGGACCCTCAGCTTAACACCAACTCCCAGGAGCTGAAATACTTGGAAAGGCATGAAAATGGTTAAATGTTACATAAGCATGAAACAGAAGTGAAAGCAGAAGTCTTACTTTTGGACAAAGGCTGTGACCGCTTCTCTGTACTGGACTGATGCTGAGATTTACTTCTGCCTATTAAAAGATTAAGAAAGGAACATGAGAAGAACAGTAAGATAATAATTACGACCAATCTTCCAGCAGGGAGTTCAAATCACCAAACTGCATTATTTTCAACAAAAAGATGTTCTTAGTTATGCTTTTATATACAAAATTCCACAAAGCTTACAGGAAGGGTAACAGCACCCTGCTGAAGCAAACACAGTCCTGCTAAGTCAGAGCAAAGGTGAGGCTGTCACCTCATCCCAAGTGGGGCTGTGTCAAGTTCAGGGTTTTCAGTTCTTTTCCGCATCATTCACCCCCTTGCGCTCAACAGAATCATCTTGAACTAGGAAAATGACACCTTCACCACTATTATCAGCCTGGAAAGTCCCACTCAACTGTCAGAGCAAATCTTCATCTCTGCTCTTTCCCAAATGCCAGCTCCCAAGCCATCCTGACAATCTTGCCTAAAAAGCACAAGTCCCCAGACTACCACAAATCACCCCCAAAGAGTTTCAACTCTTGAAGAATTATGCAAATAAAACTCAATTTCAAGTACAAGGTGATAATGGAAGAGATTTAACAATCTATTATTTGCTGCACAAGGATCCCATGTCCCAGTTAAGTTTCCTGATTTTGCTCAAGAATTTGAGAGGCGTAATAATGGAACTTTAATTAATGGACACAACTAGACAAACAACATAATGCAAGACATTAATAGAAAAAACAAAGTAATACATTAAATGTACAGTCTTATTTTCCCTCCCCATGTAGCTTGGGTTGGAGGCCTGCTTCATCAGCAGTCAGTTTCTTAGGATGAATTATGTTTTTAAAGCAAAGTGCAAGCTTTCAACTTCAAAATATACTTTTGATCTATTTAAATGGCTCAGACAGCAAAGTAGAAGAGGCATTATCCATAAAGTGTTATGAACAATTTTCCCAAGAGACCAGTGTGAATATATACTGTGCAATTTTTGGTCAGCATGTTTTCTGCATTTAGCCAGTCAATTAAAAAGACAAGAGAATTTATGTCTCCTTGTGAACTACAGCAACTGGTTCAAAGCTGAAGGCTGTTTAATAATATATAAGCAAATCAGGACGGTGTCAATGGCACTATTGAGAATAAAATGAACAAACATACCCTGGAGTAGTTATTTAAAGACACTGAAATAAACTCTCTAACTTTGTTTCTGTATGAATGTAATTGCAGAAGGTGCTAAAAGCAGCTCAGGTTTAAACTGGGGCTTAACTGGCTTAATGAACTGCCCTATTCTGTAATTTCAACCCCCTACCCAAAAAGGGCACAGCCATGGAACTTGTCACTGGCTAAGCTTATCTCAATCTTCTATGAGTTAACAGCTCAAAATCACCTCAATTCTGTAATATGTCACAATAGCCCTGTTTGCACAGATCAGGTTTCATATTTAGGTGACACCTGTAACTCATACACTAAAGGGAAAAATAATTCAATAAACAGTCTAAAAGCAGATCTTACTCTGCCTAAGAATTGTGCCTTATTTACAACACAATTTGCACAAAGGCCCAGTAAATTTTGTCTTGCCTAATTCAAAAAGTCTAACTTCTGCAGACACCTTAAAGATTTCAGAGTTTTAAGTGACATCCACAGTTCTTCACCCAATACACAACTAATCACTCCTGCAGACCTGGACTGGCACAAAAAAGTAAAAGTACCAGACAAGAGAGAACTCCCTGCACCAATTCATTTGTCAAAAGTGTTTCACAGATGTGCAGCTACCACAAGATGAGTTTCTCTTCCTGAAGGCACCATGGTTTTCAAAAAAAACCCCAAAAAAACAAGAAACAAAAACTCAAGCAACCCCTGCAGGTTCTTCAGACTGAAATCTGATTTGCAAAACTTTGTGTATCTATACTTATACCTGTTGAGGATAGAAACAAGCACCAAGATTTTACTAATAATTCAGAACATTTTTTTTTCTTCTTCTTTCAAACACCTTCCAATAGAAGGGAAAAAACAAAAAAAAACACTAAAAAACCCCAAAAGTCTGAAACACTGGGAGCTGGTCATTAAATGAGCAGACTGCATTTTGCCAGCAGTGAAAAATGCTGCTCCTTTCCAGGAGTATAGAACAACTAATTCGATCACAGCAAGCTACCACTTCTCAGGGAAATAATAAAAGAGGTTTGTGTACAAACTAACATTCACTATCACCAATAGGTGAATGTTTTGTTCCCAGCTTACCCTCACAATGCCTCTACTCCATGCTCTGCACTTACTGTCCCATGAGACAACTCCAAAAAGAAAATAAAAGAGCAAGTGGAGCATTTTCTGTGGTCAGCAAGTTGAATAACTCCTAGAAAGGCTCTGACTGGAATATGCTGCCTTCTCCAGTTTCTATTTGAATCTGCCTCCTGAGTGCATGTCCATCTTCCCAGAGTCCCAGGGTACAAGAAAAAACAGAAGGAAAGAAAAATAATTTTGTCTTTTTCATCTACTAACAGGCAAAGGCTAGGTTCCCTTGTTTTACTTACTCTGTGGTGCAGAAGTTGAGTAGCACTCTTGGTTTTTCTCAAGGAAGTTGGCCTTTATTTCTGAAACCAAAGCATAAATGGAAGAACTCAGTTACCACATCAGAGGTCAGAATAAGACAGACCAGCCATACATGCTTTTAGTTCTTTCTATCAAATCCTCAAAGCTTATTAGGGCAGGAGGATATGCTGTGCTGCCAAATCAAGCCTGCAGCATATGAACAGCCTCTTGGACCCCCCTGAGCTGGAGAAAGCTACTGTTATCTATTAGAAAGGGGTTAATTTGGCCCTTCACACCGCTTTTTCCAATATGACAAATCATTCTTCTTGTATCTTCTTCCAAAAAGACACATAACTTTCTTCTGTGGCTAAAAATGATCCCATTTTTTCTCACTGTACCTCCCCATTGCTTCTGTAATATACATCAAGAAAAATCTCTGAGCAATGAGCAAAGTGCTCCCTCACATTGAAATCACTTGGTTCCCCCTGCAAAAGTCAAAGATAACTCACCTTTTTAGAAAAAGAACACTTTTTGTTTTCTTTGCCTGGGGCAATTAAAAATCCACTCTCATAAGTTTTTTGAAGCAGGTACAATATTACTCTTCTTTTTTTTTTTTCTTTTCAAAAAACCACACAGCTGGTTATTTTATCAAAGTTGAAATCTGCCCTTTCTTGAACTTTTAAGGTTTTTTACCCAAATAGATTATGATCATATCATTTATAATCAGTTTTACTTTGGGTCAGGCAGGAGTACACACAAACTCTAAAAAATTCCCTTTTTCCTCCATTCAGATTTCAGCTCAAAAACTCTCCCTTTTCTTACAGAACTGAATGATTGTCATTTTAATACATTTAAGCAATAATTTGCTACACCATGGAAAAAGTACTGATAAAAGCTGTTACCTTTTAATGGTGTATTAATGTTTGGTTTCTCAGTTTTGTTGCTGTCACAAACCTTTATATTTTCCTTTACTGGATTCTCTTCAAAGTAAGATGCAGTACCACCTGTCAGGAGCAAAAAAAAAAAAAAACAAAAAAAAAACAAAACACTAACAAAAAGAGGATTGGCAACCTCATAAACCTAAAGGACCAAGCTGTAGTTTCCAAACATTCCTGATTTGAATCAGTGGTTTTCCAAGTTGCAAACTCCCAAGAGTTACTCTCTTAAAATGCAACAAAAAGCAACTAAGACTTGAAATGCTTATGGTAAATTTGAGTTCACTAGAAATACAGCTGTCTACACCACCACACACTTCTTTAAAAAAAAACTGTAGGAGTTCTTGGCTTAAAAGCATGAATACTAGGAGCCAAGAAATTCCTTACCATAAAGGTGTAAACCCCATGGGAATACAGAAAGTTTTCCCCACAGCTTTGGGCACTCAACTTACAAACCATGATTGTGCTGTCTTACGCAGCATTTGGGCAGAGGGGAAAAACAAACAGAAGCAAATATAGAAAATAAGTCCCCTTTTTATGTAGTCCAAGCCATGCTTTAGTTAGGTCTCATTCTCTCCTAATCCATAACAGCAACCTAATTTCACCCCTCAGGTAGCTAAGATTCTAAACTAACATCTTTCAGCTGTCTGCCAAATTACAGTCATTCAGCTGTGAAACCCAGCTTAGTTAATGTCATTAACTAGAAAGAGTGAAGCCCTGTAAGATATCAGAGGTCACAGAGCAAAGGTCAGGACTGGGAAACCAAATGCAGGAAAGGACAAAGTGAAATCCAAGAATCAAGGGGCTGGTAAGAATAAAAAGCTATAGAACAGTTGAGGAACAGAGATGGTGGCACATCTATCAAGCATTAGCAGAGCAAACAGCAAAGGGAAGAAAACAATTGGTAATTTTTTTTTTAACACTCATTCTGGGCTTTTTTACTCTTTAAACAGCCCAGGGTTCTGCTGGGGTTTAATGTGTTTCTGTAGCTCTTTTGCCGTGTGCCAAAGGCAATGCACATCTTGCCACCTAGTGTTTAGTAATTTTACTTCAACAAAGAAAACAGCCTTTTTCTAATGTGTTCTGGCAGTTTCAGCACACCAGTGTATGTCAAACATACTAAGGAGAAAAAAACAAAACCACCAGACCCCATCCAAACCACAAAAAAATGGGAAAAAGCTGTAAGTGTTAAACTATAGTAAGTCACAGGGGTAACAGTAAAGTATTTGCACACACTTAATGGGGTCCTATGTTTTAAATCCATCTAAAAAAGCTGTTAAGTCACTGATTTCTTAGAACAAAGATACTTACTAAATTATTTTATTTTCAGGAATGCCAAACCACATATCCATAACATTTCACTGTGTACCAAGGTTTTTCAAGGAAAATCTCCCTAGTAATTGTGACCATAAGACTAAAAAGATGTATGAGTCTAAAGAGGGCTACTCAGGCAGTCCCTACTCTTGATGCCTCTCCCCTTCTTGGCACCAATCACTACTCCTTCTGTCGCAAAGACTTCTTAGAAGTTGTAGAAAAGAAAGGTCAATATAAGACAACTTCCATGGAGGTTGCTAGCATGTATCTTCAGCTCACTGATCCAGAAGCTGCCTGATTCAAGGCAGGAATTCTTAGGCTCTTAAAACTCTGCAAACTCTTCTTAAAGCTCTTAAAGCTTTTCAGCTTCCCAAGCAAGCTGCCTAACCTGTATTTAAAACCTCTTAGTAGAAGCCAGGAACCAGTTTCTCAAGGTGTGATTTTGCTTCCATTCTGTTCTCGGGGAAGCAGGACAATTGTGATCCCCTAACAACCCAGCCTGCTTATTCCCCTGCCTCACACACCATCCCCTAAACGCTGCAGGAAAAGCACAATACTGCATATTTATGGGTGGGGGGACTGTGAGGAGGAGAAACTAATCCTCTGCTTCTATATGAACAATTAGAGTCTCTTACCATACTTTTACACCTGTTGTGCCTATAATCCAATACAGCTGTTAAGAGCTGGGGATGGTGGGGGGAGGAGAGGAGCCTCATTTTTGGAGTCATCTAATTAAAAACCCAACCCTCAGCTGTACCTCCTGAAGCAGCATAGTCATGTTTGAAACACTAAGCCCATTATACCCTGTTAGCCACCATGTGGGAACAAGAGCTTTTTACAGAGACAAACCTCTATATTTGCCTGAAGAAAACCTCATAACCTTGCTCTTCCTTCCTCAAGATAAGGTTTTTTCCATGCCTCCTGGAAATTCTCCTTCTGGAGAGGCAGACAATTCTTGGTGACAAAAACACAGATGGGAATGGAGAACAGTCCCAAGTTAGTCCAACTCATCTCTGAGCACTGCCACACACTGATAATGTACACACTCCAAAATAAAGGGGAAGGAAGTACAATTTATTCAGTTTCCTGGCAGAATGACATGTTTAAACCACATGACTGTGTTACACTGAGTTAGCATGTTTCTATAGTTTCAAGAAAGACACAGATTTCATCAACTAAAGAAACAAGCAGGTGCCACACAGTGCTAACACAACAGCTTGTCCAGCCCAGTGTCCAGGAGCAAGTCCCAGAGCATGCCTGGTGTTTCAAAGGAAGGAGAAGCCCCAGTTATGCATTTCCTCATAAGCAATGCTGCTCCCTGTAAGGAACACAGCCATTGAGGGACTGATTTCTGCACCTCAGGATACCTTACTTAAATTCTGCCTTTCGAAGCCAAGCAGGGCTACTAAAATGTGAATTTTGTGATAAAATACTGTTCCAAGAGACGCATTAAGAAAAACAGCCACCTGAGCGTTACAGCGTGCCCTGTATGCACCGACCCTTTAGGGACCGCTTCTCCTTCCATCCCTCGTGTACGGGATAAGAAGCACAGCGGGATTTCCTCACCGATGTGCCAGAGCCACGGTAACGCCTGCCGAGCAGCTAGAACCCAATGAACCACGTTTCCCTAAGTTCGGGGCATTTCAGCCGCTCTGCCCGCGGCGCGGGCTGTGAGCTCCGGGAGTTGGAGCCTACCTGGCGATCTGTACGCCTTGATAGGGGGTCGCGTCAGGGAGTCCGGGGTGCCAAAGTGATGCTCGTCCCCTGAAACGAGAAACAGGTGAGGGGCACAGCCGGCAACTCAGCTCAAACCCACCGGGCCCAGGCCCGACAGCCTTCCAGGAGCACCACGCTCGCCGAGAGCCCGCGCTGTTTCCAGTAGCGCGGTCCCGTCCCAACACCGCCGGAGGGAACCACACGGCGCCCGCCCGCCCCGATTCGCCCCGCGCCACCACGC
>VXBI01002866.1:333768-349378 GCA_013397375.1 Toxostoma redivivum | reverse complement strand
CGCTCCGCCATGGCTCCGCCACCGCCGGAGCCGCCGCGGGCACCGGGGCCGGGATAGGGATCGGGCCCGGCGGGAGGAGCCCCGTGAGCGCCCGTCCGGCGGCCCCGTGGCTGCTGCCCCCCAGTGCAAAGAATGCAGGACGGCCCCCCCAGCCCGGCGGGGCCCCGCGGGGGCGGCCCCTGAGGGCAGCCTGGGCCCGGCGCCTCCGCGCCCTACCGGGCTTTTTCCTCTGTGCGACCTGATCGTGCAAAAGGCCGGTTTTGTATTTCTCGGAGGCAGAAAAACTTGTAAAATAAGCATAAATAGCAACTGAATAGCAGAGAGAGGAAACGAGGAGGTATTTCGGGGAACGCGAGATACTTTGGCACTGATAACGTTTCACTACTCTGTTCCTTCGAGTGGCAATCATTTTGGTTAATCAGATCTGGAATATTTCACTAGACATTTCATTTTTCTTACCCATTTGTTCAGATGCATTTCTGGGAAAGAGATTTTAAGATGCGTTTGATTGCATTCTTGATAAAGCATTTTTACCCAGGCATGTGGCAGAGTTCCTATGACCGGAGGTTTTCAAGATGCAATTTGACCGGACTACAAGATCTCTAGACTCCCTCCCTAGCAGCACAAGGCTACCTTGGAAATGAGTTTCTGAGCAAATAGAGACCCTTTTGCAAATTCACAGAATTGTTCTGGTTGGAAGGGACCTCTGGAGATCATCCAGTCTAACACGCCTGCCAAGGCAGGGTCACCTGAAGCAGGTGACACAGGAACACCTCCAGATAGGTTTGGAATGTCTCCAGAGAGGGAGACTCCACACCCTCCCTGGGCAGCTGTTCCAGTGCTCTGCCACCCTCAGTGTAAAGAAATTCTTCCTCACATTGAGGTGGAACTTCTTGTGTTTTAGTTTATGGCCATTGCTACTTGTCCTGTCACTGGAGAGAGTGTGGCACTCCTGTACAATCCAACAGGAAGGCTGGGTGAGGGAAGTGCCATTCAGCCTCCACTCCTGTGCCTGTCTTTTCTGTACAAAGATTTCAAAACAAAAAAATATCTTAAATTCTTTACTAACACACAACAAATGTTTTAGTTTCACCCAAAAGCAATTGAATATTTTTGAGATTTTATACATACCTCCTGCTCTACCAGCAGTAAATATTGTCATTCTTTTCAGTCCTAAAAGCAGAACACGCACTTTAAACATTGTTTTCTTAAGCAAAAATTAAAGAGGATGTTACAAATACCACATCAGAAAAAAAAATCAACAATGTCAAGATCCTTTTTTGTAACTGTTTTGTGATGATTTCACATCCTAGGCTAGCCAGTTAATTTTCCTGCTAAATGACGTTTTGGGAACCAGGTTCTTAATGTGGAGAGGCTGAAATGACTCCCTGATTTGGTCACACACTTGCCACCAGTTTTGTGACACTTGTGCTTCTTGTGGAAAGGGTGGCCCCTCTGCCCCAAACACCTGCAGTGTTGAAGAGACTGGATGGTTTTAGGGACAGAGGGATAGAAAATACTTGGATTTTCATGAAGCCCTTGCCACCTGCAGTTCCTCTCTGCTGTTCCTTACTGATGGAGATAAGTCAGGGTGTGAGGTTGATGGCAGGCAGGAGCAGGGCCCTCAAGGAGACCTTGAATCTTGGCCTCTGTGGATCGGCCATGCTGACTTTTTCCTTCCTGCCTTTCCATTCTCCTGGTTTTACAGCCTCTCCTGCACCTGGTGAGAGGTTGGTCTTGACAAGGGAATGTGCTGAGTCTGCCATGGCCACTGTTCCTTCTCAGGCTCTGTGAGTGACAGAGGTAGCCACTGTCAGAAATAAGGTGCAGAAGCCAGCACACCTTTCCTTCTCATCACCTTCCTGACATGAGAAGTGTCGGTAGTGATGCCTGTGCACATGCTGACACCCATGTAACATGGCACACACATTTTATTGACCCCTCTGACATTGCCTCTGTGCTCTCTGGGCCAGTAAATGTTCCTCCACACAGCATAAAGAAGTATTTATTTTCTGCCTATTTGAGCCCAACCTCTTACCTGTTTTACAAGTGCCTCCAATGCTAGTAAGGGGGGGATTTAGTCAAACTGAAACAAATCAAACACATTACTCCAATCCCCCCTTTCAGCCCTCTACCCCCAGATTGAGGAGTCCCAGGCACTCCATGCCTGCTCCTTTCCAGCACTGTGATTTCAGTTGTCTTTCCTTGTGTTTTGTCTCAGCCATTTGCTGCTGGGCTCCTCTGGGGATACTGGTGAAAAGGCAGTGAGCTGCGTTCCGAGGGGTTGCTGTCTCTGTTCTGCTGCTCCTTGTGCTGCTGCCTTTCCCCTGGTGTGCTCCATGCTGCTTCTTTCCATGAAATTTCTGGGCAAGGGGAATAGGGAAGGGGTAGGAACATACCCATGCCTATACATGCCACTGTGCAGGCATCACAAATTAGAACATAATTTTTTTGGGAAAAGCATTGCCTAAATGAGGCCAAGAGCTGACACACAGTCTCAGACCTTTTTTCCCCCTTGCAGTCTCTGGACCACTCCAGGGGACGCTGGGTGGGCTCTGCACCCCTTTCCCTCCAGGCTGATGCTCCATTTCATGTCCTTGACAGCCTCCCTGCACTGGCAACGTGATATTTCCAGAGTCTGGGCTTTGCTGCCTACGTGTTTGGGTGGCTTTTCTTGTAGTCCTTTTCCTAAATCGACTCTCAAGACAGTTCCCTCCTCATCCTGATTTCCTTGCTTCAATCTGCAACACTGTTACCGAATGCAGGAAGCCGCCAGCCATGCAGTGAGGCTGAAAAAAGCGCACAACCACAGAGCCGCGGAAACACGGCCAGAAAAAGGAAGTTATTATTTCCTAAGGCTCCCGAGAATGACTGTGGCAAGGAAAACTACAGCTCCCAGCAGGCAGCCGGGAGCCAGGGAAGGGCAGAGTTCACCGTCACGTTTCCAGCTGAGGATTCAGGGTGTGCGCTGGTGTCCTGCTACCAAAGGGCCTCTGGGGCGGAGGGCAAGGGGAAAGGCCAGCGCTGGCCTCCTCTTGCCACCGCTTTGCTCCTGATCGCCGCCCTGACCGGCTCCGAAGCTGCCTGGGTAAGCGTCCGGCTCCACTTTGTTCTGCTGACTTCCTTCTCCTGCTGGAGCGTCAGCATCGGGAACAGGGAAGGGAAGGACGAGAGCCGGGCGGCAGGGCAGCGACTGCACCCCCGCACTCCCGAACCCTGTGTTGGAGACAGTGCTGGGGGGTGAGGAGTCCCCCTGTGCCGAAAAGCTGCTGAGGAGGCTGGGCTGGAGATTTCTGTACAGAAAACCGCACGGACCGCTCTCCAGCGAGGAAAGTTTCTTGGGAGTTTTCCATGCCGCCTTAGTTGTGCTTGGGAAAGCCATCAGCTGGGTTACACCAGAGAGCTCGGCTCCGTCTGTACCCTGTCCCAAAGTGCTTTATCCGGGGGGAAATCATCTCGGGAGGGGTGCAGGAGTCAGGCTGCGGCTCCGTCTGTGCCCTGTCCCAAAGTGCTTTATCCGGGGGGGAATCATCTCGGGAGGGGTGCAGGAGTCAGGCTGCGGCTCCGGGTTCGCAGCCCCGGGCCAGGCGCTGCTGAGCCCGCGGGGTGGTTCTGCCGGATCTCCTCCCGATCCGAGCCGCTGGAGGCAGGCGGGTGGGAGTGACGGGAGGAGCGGGGTCACTGCTCCGTGTCGGCCTGGCTGCGAGGTATCAGGTGCCCAAAAGCACACGGGGCAGCCTGCCGAGCCCCAGACTCCAGGCCTGCCGTTCCGGAGCTCAGCTGAGTCCGTTGAGATGAGACAGCAGTGCCTCACCCCCCTGGCATGTCCCAGGATAAATGCGGGATGGAGGTTCATGGTTATGGGCGACATCCGCCCATTTTCACCTTGGGAATCATGGAGGAGGAGTCTCCTCCACCGTGAATCACGGCTCCTGTGTTTCTGCTTATCAGGTTTGTGGGCGTGTAGTTGGAATTGCCCGGACCAGGACGGGATGGTGTCTGTGAGGGGGGTAGGACTTGGTCAGCCTCTCGAGCAGCAGGCAGATCCAGCTCCGTGTGAACATCGGAGAAAGTGAAACCAAACAGTGCAGAAGCCAGAGCTCCAGGGGAAAAGGAAAATGGAAGAGAATTCAAGCGTGGATCTGCCTGGAGGTAAGTGAATCCTAGGCTTACTCCCTTTGCTGCAAGTTTTCAGCAGTGACATGGGAACCCTATGCAAAAGAAAAACCCGTAAAAGAATCCCATATTTTTCCAGGCCAAGGAAAGCAAGTTGCCATAATTTTTTAGAGGGTGAAAGATGAACAAGTTACTTTCAGTTTTAGATTCTGATCTGCAACAGGTTTAAACTCTGTGTCCCAAGATGGCAGCACAAGGAATGCTGAAGAGAGAGATCCAGACTGGAAGAGCTTTCTTCCCTGCATCCTGGTGCTTCCCATCCACAGATGTTTACATAATAAGCAAGTTTTCTACCACCTGGGTTTGGAAAAACTCTGGAAGAGGCAGGTCAAGGAGTAATTTGTAATCAGCTTGAACAGCAGGATATATCCAAGTTCCTCATGTTTCAGTTTCTACCGTGTACTTACATTCTGTGGGAGCTTAGTACCTATGAGTGTGTCAGTGATACAGTGATGCCATCACCAACTCAGGTCTGTCCTAGATAGTCAGAAGTGTTACTGTAATAATCAGCAACAAAGAATGTAAAAATCATATTCTGACAAGTGACAAGTGCAGCCTTTTCTCTGTTTTCAAATTAGAAGGGAATTCCTTGCCCTTTTTATCAGTGTTTATTCTAATTATAGCATAATCATTTATGTCATTGTAGTGCTTGATTATTCATAAGAAATTTTTCACAAATAGTGCCTAAAATTTGAGCTGCACTTTGGTTCTGTAAGAGTCAGAATATGTCAAAGATGCTGTTCAGTTGCAGAGTCTCTCTATTGAATTATGCTCCAGTGTTTGTTTCTAATTAAATGTTGCCATAGCTCTTTGGGAGAGCAGCTCCAGGACAGAAACAGAGACAGAGCATGAGCAGAATTATCATTTATATTCAGACAGATGCTTGAAGTGCATTGGCATAGCTGTACTCAACAACAGCCATAGGAATTCTTCAAATCCATTGCTGTCTGTGAAAACCCACTATCTGTGGAATGCTACCACTTAAGGAAGGAATTGCCTGCCTATCCCACTCAGGACATAAGCTGGGATTGAGTTAGCTTTAGTATGGCAGGTGTAAGTTCTGTGGTTTGGATTTGTAGGTTTAGAGAAAAAAATGTTTAAAACAGAGCAGTGTTTTGGCTATTGTTGAACAGTGCTGGCGCAGCGTCAAGGCTTTCTGCTCCTGCCCAGCAAATACCCTGGGGTAGGAAGAAGATTGGGCAGGGACCCAAGGTGGGAAAAGGGTTGTTGAATAAAATATAGCATTGTGCTCAGCAACAAAAACTGGGGCACAGGAAGAAAGGAAGGAGGGGGTGGCTTCCAAGGTGGCCATTGCTGGCCAGAGTGACTGGTGTGGTATCAGCTGCTTGTAGGAGGTGGTGAGTGATTGCCTTTGCATCCTGATTCCCTCCTTCCCTTCACTCAGCTGTCTGGATCTCAACCCAAGAGTTTTCTTGCTTCTGGTCACTCTGTTCTCTCCTCTCCTGTCTCTCTGGGGGTAAATGTTTCTGTAGTGCCAGAACTGGAAATTGTATGGGTGGTGGTAAAGCACTGGGCATTCTTGACTCCTGTGTGGCTTACTGGGCTTTTGAACTCTGATCCCAACAGCTGGACCAGCCCAGGGTGAGGTGGGGAGCACAGCAGAGCATCCTGTGCACCAAGAGGCCAGCCAGGAAGCACCTGGGCACCAAGAGCCCACCCAGGAGACACCTGGGCACCAAGAGGCCAGCCAGGAGACACCTGGGCACCAAGAGGCCAGCCAGGGAACATCTGGGCACCAAGTGACAAGCAGGTGTCCTGAGACATCCTGCAAACCAGAGGAGGACTCTTCAGTGTGTGAATCAGGTGGTGATGGGGGAGAGACAACACTGTTGGGTTCAGCTGGTCCCACACTAGAGGAGAAAGCTGCCTGTGAAACTGAAGTATTGTCAGAAGAGTCTGACAATACAAGAGAAGGTGTCTCAGAAAGACCCCTGGAAAAAGAGGACTTTGATCAAGGTGAGTCTCTCCCCACCCTTGGGCTTGATAACTTGGGCCTTGGCTTAGAGGAGGCAGAGTTGTTGGTTCTTGGGCTGAAAGAGACTAAGTGTAGGTCTGTGAATTTTGTTCCTCACAGCTGGACTGGGCCGTGAGAATGTGGAAAGCAAAGGAGACAGCCCTGTCCACCAGGAAACATGGGAGCACCAGGGGACAACTGGGCAGTGTGAAAGCCTCTGCAAGGCAGAGGAAGATGCCTCGTCAACCAGCAAGGCACAGAGCTCTGACAGTAAAATGATACATTTGGATGTGACAGGCATGAAAGATGTCCCCAGTGGCCTCTTGAGAGAGAAGAGCAGCACTGCCACTCTCCCAGACTGGGAACCAGAGGCACACAGAGAGCAAGAAACACAGGAGAGCAGGTCTCAAGGCACATTAAGGAAAAGACCAACAGGTGAGCTGGTGGCTGCACACTGCTGCTCTTCTACTTCCTATACTTCCCATAGGCATTAGAACAGTAGTTGGGTGAGATCTCTAGTAGCTGTTGTCACCTTCCTGGAGTCAAGCAGGAAAGAAGGTATAAGAAATTAACTGGCTTCTCTCTTTCTCTCTCCTTTGGCTTCTGTCATGCTTTGAAAGGCATGAAGCCACACTGCACTCTGCATTGTCTTTCTCCTTGCTCAGCCCAAGAGGAAAGAGCCAAGACTCAGGGGCAGTATTAACCCAAAGCAGTATTCACTTCTAACTCTTCCCTCACCTGGGAGCTCCTGCTTTGCTTACTACAGATTCATTTTCCTGTTCCCTCAGCAGTGAGTAGCACGTTTCTTTTCTCTTGCTGCAGGGGACACAGCCTCAAACCCAGAGATTCAGTCTTCTCTGCAGAATGTCACCACCCAAAACACAGAGCAGGAGAAGGCCAAAAAGTCCCTCCCGTGGAAAGGTGAGGAAAAGAAGCTTCCCTTGCATGTTACTCATCGACCAGAAGGCACTGATCCTCCAGGAGCAAGTAATGAAGCACATTAACTACTCTTCTCTCTTGGGACCTTTTACAGCCTCTTTGAGGGTTTGTGAGAAAAAACATCCCCTTAAATAAGGGCTCTGTTTGAGCCTATAGTGGCAGCTTCCCCTCTAGCCCTTCATCCTCAAAAACTGGCATATTGTGCTTGTCATGCCATGAGTGCCCTGGGATGTCCTGGGAGGTCTGGGGAGCTGCTGGGCTGAGGGTCCCCTCCCCTAGAGCCCTGCTCCATCGTGAGCCTCTAAGCAGGAACAGTGATGCTGATCTGTATCAACACATTTCTCCTAGAAAAGAGAGTTAGAAAGAGACTCTGCTTTACCATGGAGAGGGACACAAGCCATTGTGTCTGGACCTTGGCTGCCTTCCGTTTTCTGAGCAGAAGCATGGTGGCCTTTGTTCACTCATAGCATGGAGGAGGGAAGTGAACACAGCACTTTACCTGGGTCAGACACTTTCATATGTGGTGCTCTCAACAGCCACAAACCCTAAAGAAAACAGAAGAGGGGGAAAGAGAAGAAAGCTTGTGAGCAGCTGCAATTTCCTCAGGAAGTTCTGCACAATGCTGTAACCTTGCCCTCATCCCTGGAGCTGCAGCCCCTTCATCTGGTGTGTTGGAGTGGGAGTCTCACAACACAGAGCCAGCAGCCCCTTCACCCTTCCTGGCCAACTCGCTCCACTTTCCTAGTGCAGGGGAGAGGTCTGAGAGGGGAAAAATAGCCTTGTAGCTACTTTCCAGCATGTCACTGCAGGTCACTTGGGACTGACTCCTGTTCCCTGTCTCATATCTCTTCCCGGCTGAACAGGACTTTTCATCGTGGGCCTCGCAGTGCTCGGCTTCTGCATATTCTGCTTCGGCAGCCCGACCTCCAGCTCCCAGCAGCCCCGCAAGAACCCCACGGTGGAGGCGTTCCTGTCCCAGTTCGACCAGCTGCAGCTCAGGTTTCCGGGCCAGAGCCCCGACCTGTGGCTCCGTGGGCGCACGTTCCTGCGGAAGCACCTGAACGCGTCCCAGCACACGCAGCCGGCCATCATCATCCTCACGGCCGCCCGCAGCGGCGAGCGGACCCTGCGCTGCCTCAGCGCCCGCCTTGCCGACTGCTACTCGGCCGCCCTGCACGGCAGCACGGTGCAGATCGACAGCACGGATAAAGCCTGGCTCCACAGCGACCGGGCCAAGCTGGAGGTGGACTCGGAGCTGAGCTCGGCGTTCCGGGCTGGGGGCCGAGCCGCGGTGATTCACCGCTTCGAGCTGCTGCCCGCGGGGGCCACGCTCATCTTCTACAAGTACTGCGACCACGAGAGCGCCGCCTTCAAGGACGTGGCCCTGCTGCTGACGGTGCTGCTGGAGGAGGACACGCTGGAGAGCCACATCAGCCTCCGGCAGGTGGAGGAAAGGGTGCGTGACTTCCTCTGGGCCAAGTTCACCAGCAGCAGCACCCCCAGCTCCTACAACCACATGGACTCGGACAAGCTGAGCGGGCTGTGGAGCCGCATCTCCCACCTGGTCCTGCCCATATACCCAGTGCAGAGCATCGAGGAGAAGGACTGCCATGCCAAACCCTAGGGACAAAAGTGGCCAGAGCCCCGAGATGGTCCTGGCTGGCTCTGGTATGGGCAAAGGCACAACCGGTGTTACTTCTCTTCAGTTTGTTTCTTGTAGGTTCCTGGGAAGAGTTTGAACAGGTACAGGTTGATCCAGGACATTTGGGCAGCTGAGTCCTGGAGATGATACACAAGCTTTTTTCTGGCAGATGGGAACGGGGGGTATTTTAGAGTTCCACAGGAGGACATCAATGTCTGGGGAGGCAGGAGGGAAAACAGGACCTTGCAGGTAGTGTTTCTATCAAGAAATAGACAAATAATGTTCACAACTAGTATGACAGAAAGATGCTGTGATTCTGAGGCTCTTTCATCTCTCCTTACCCCTCAGCTTGCTAAAGCTGTGTACATCAGTCTCTCAATGTACTTTATCCAGGGAGCTGCTAGAACACAGAAAGGCCAAATTCCTCAAAGCCAAACATTTTGAAGTCATGCTTCAAAAAGAAAAGCAGTTTGCTAGTCAGCCTCAGTACAGTCCCACTTGCACAGCCTGGTTGACATCAGGCAAAGCCCAGATCCTCAAACAAACCTGCAATTCAGAGAACCCCTAAACATCAATTACAAGAAATTTCAGGTTGTCAGCAATTGAACACTACCCTAATGGCAGGGATCCCATGAGGGGATCCCAGGTGCCTGAGAACAAGCTCCAGAACCAGAGAACAGCGAAACAGTTGCTGTCACTCAGATAGTGTGAAGCCTCAAGGGGTTACACAGGTAAACAAATGAATAATGCAATGTAATTTAATGCTACCTCTCTCTAAAACAAGTCCACTCAATCCCTTTGCCACACAAAGGCTTCGACTCTCTCCTCGTGCCAATGCTTTGGTCCCACACAACAGATTGTTCTTCACCTGGATCTCTGATCTGTTGTGCAGGGCTGGAAATCTGTCTGCCAGCCTCTCCCCAGGTGACTTGTATTGATGAATGTAGATGTTAACGTTGATATTTCAAACCATGTAGAGAAGCACACCAGGTCCTTGCTCTCCAAGGGTACATTTGCCTCCCTGCTAGGCAGATGGAAGTCTGGTATCTGCCAAAGCAAATAGAAGCAGAGCTGGGTTAGCTGGTAAAGACAAAATCTCTGCCATTAACACTAAAAATCCTTGACAAAACAGTTTCTTTCCATGCCTCCTTTTCTGCATCCTGGGAAGAGAAATCCAGGTCCTGGAAACACTGTAGTTCCCCTGCACACTGTGTTTTTGCAGGTGCTGGGGGGCAGAGCAGCCAACTCAGGGACACCTGGAGGTGCAGGTTACAGCATTTATTATAACCCAAGGGGCAGCCCCAGGTGCCAGCCCCATGTGCAGAAGGAGCAGCTGCAGCTGCAGCAGGTCGTGCCTCACTTCCACAGCAGCAGCACACACTGAGGCCTTGCAGAGCCAGGCTCTGTATCCAAACAAGAACAAATCCACTCCACCACGGTGGTTTTTAGCAGCTGCACATCAGGGTGCTCCTTACAGCAACTGGACCCTGATGTTGGACGGGTCTCCTGCCAACAGTGCCTTGCTGATCTGCCCCACCAAGGGCGCAGGAAGGTGCAGCCTTGTGCCCTAAAAACCACAGCCTGTCTCTTCTTTCCCCCTACCATGTGCCTTGAACTGTCTCAGGAGATTAGTGGCCCTCAGCTTGGAGGAGGGGACAAAACGAAGGAAGAGGGAGGGTTATTTGTTCATGTTCTGACCAAAGAATAGAATTTTTGATTGGTTGGGGATGTGAAGACAAGACCACTGGGATTTTAACCATGACAAACACTGAGCTAAATGTGAGAACCACCTGCTGGAGCCCATGGCATGGTTTGATACAGGATACAGGTTGCTTTCTCCTCTCCCTCTTTTCTATTGCTGTACACTACTTTGGTGAGAGAAAACACTGTATCCTGTTCAGCAGGGTTAAGTGTGGGTGTTGATGTGAGAACCAGCAGAGCATTAATCATGCTATGCCAATATTTTGATGGAAATCTGTATTTTTATGTTTTCTCCGTTTTACATGCTGTATTTGCAATGCATAGCCCAGGTATGCAAAGGCAACTCCCCATTCTGAAAGTGTCACCTACCTGAGTTCTTCCTATACAGAGATATTTTTATGGCCTGTTAAAGACATATCTGCTTGCTTCTGGAACAGGACTTCTATTTAAAAATAAATGATGAGATTGTGAAAGAAGCCAGCAAATTGAGATTGGAGTCTGACTGTATTCCATTCTTTCTTCTTAACTGTTTTCATTAAGCTAAAGAGATCATCATATTAGGTGAAGTTTTATTTAGGCCAGAGCTGTAGCTGTGCAAACAAAGTGAATATTTGCTTTTCCTGGAAAAACTCTAAACACCATTTTTCTCAGTGCTTTGGAGCAAATATTTGCAGCTTTTTCAACTGAGACAAAATTTAAAACAAACCCCCAAAGAGCTGTTGGATTCAATCCAGGCTGAAAATACAAGGCTGAAATACACTGGGGTTTGCATAATACCTAATGATAATAAATTAAACTGAAATCCACTGATAACTGAAATGTTTTAGAAATATGAAAAGCAAATATTTTTAATTTCAACAGATTGGTTCCACTTGATATTCCACCACTTCAGCACACACAAACTTTTACTTTTGGGCCCAGCTCTAGCCTAAATAGAGAAAGGTCTGGAAAAGAAAAGAAGATTTACCCTGTTAGTTTGGATTTTCTTCAGTCCCCTAACAACAATACTCATAACAATGGCACCTGCCTTCACATAGATGTCCATGTGATTGATTGCCAGGGGTAAACATCACCACTCTCCTGTTTGATGCCAGAGATTTGGTCCTACACCAAAGATTTATGTGAAAATCCAGTGTCCCCAGGTACAGCAAGACTGGATGCAAAAACCAGGCTGCTTTTTAAAGTCTTGCACATGAATCCAAAAGTGAGTCCAAAGGGAACAGATGAACAAACTCAGAGGCAGAAAGGTGCACTGGTGCGTTTTTTTTGAGTCCCAATCTCTGCAGCAGCAGTTCTGCAGGGAAGGACAACAATCCTAAAAATCACCTTGAAAATTACACAGGAGCACACCTGAGGGG
The DNA here is from genome assembly GCA_013397375.1 of Toxostoma redivivum. Lineage (NCBI taxonomy): Eukaryota > Metazoa > Chordata > Aves > Passeriformes > Mimidae > Toxostoma > Toxostoma redivivum. Next base: position 337,587 of record VXBI01002866.1, on the reverse strand, counting down.
CAAAACCAGTCCTGGAAGGCCAGCCTGGACTGCTCCACCACAAAATGAGCACTGATTATCCCTGTGAATGTGCTGCTGTCCTGCGAGCCAATGTAACTTTGTCTCCCTCAGCATTTAAAGCCAAGTGGCCCAGCCAGTGCTGCCCAGGTGTGGCACATCAACCTGTGCTGCCTACAGCATCCTTGACCCTGTGACAGGTACATTCCTGCCACATCTCTTCTCACCTTTTTGCACTAGCATGGGCTGGAGCTGGAAGAAGGCAGGGCACAAAGAGGAGGAGTGAACCCAGTTCAGCCACATTTCTCTGGTTGAGCTTTAACATCTGTGAGCTCATCTGCAGCTTATTCTGCAGCTCCATGCATAGACTCCACTGCCACAGGGCTGCTCCCTCGGGGGCCACTTTCTGCCCGACAAAACCTCCATTGTAATTGAGACTTGCAGATACTGGGAGCTGGAATCTGTTTTTATTTCCCACCTTCGACTCTGCAAGGGAAGCAGCTGTACAATGAACCACACAAAGGAACTTGGCCTCAGCTTGTGGGAAGTGGATCAGAGGGAGAGCCTGTGATGAAAAGGCTCAAAGAATGCAGCTTAAAAGTGTATTCTCCACAGAGGGAGGGGGCTAAGCCATGGCAGGCATCCCCCAGCCTCTCTGCCGTAGCTGCACTGAGCAGCTGTGCTGAGGCTGAGGAGAGGCTCTGCAGATCCCTCGTGAGGGCACTCAAGAGCTGAGGATCTTCTCAGAGCCAAAGCAGAGGTATCAGGATAGCACAACACAAGGGATGGAAACAGCCTCCACACAGCTTACAATCCTTTGAGGTCTGCTCCATCCCCTGCCCCAGCAGCCCAGGGATCACTCAGACACCTCTGGGAAACCAAAACCAGGACATGGCAATGTCCACAGAGGAGCAGACCTGGCCTCTTCCCACAATGACAGCTTGAGCTGAATGAAGCCCCTGTTTTCTCTGTTAACAGAGCTGAATCCTTAGGGCTGCTCAGAGCAGTAGAAAGAAGGATCAGCCACAGCCCTGGGCAAAGCTTGTCTGCAGAGTAGCTGGATCACACATGTTCCTCCTCACAGGGAAAGAGAAGTCCAATTGTTCCTTCTCCATCTGTTCTGGGGAAGCACCAGGCTCCCTCCAGCAGGCTGGGCAGCAGCAGGAATACACACAGAGAAATAAAGAGGTGCCTGAAGACCTCTCCACACCAGGCCAGTATTACGCATTTTTCTTAACTCTCAACCTCTATAATTATGATCCCAAGACTTTCCCCATGAGAAGGCAGTTGCTACCTGTGACAGGTGAGTTGTGAGCAGAATGAATCCCTTCAGGTTGTGCTCAGGACCTGATGCAGCAGCAGCCACAAACACTGCTTCTCCATTCCAGAGGCCTGTGTTTCTCCTCCTGATTGTGTTTGGAAGGGAAACTGTTGGCTGACAGAACCAAATTCAATGAGACAAGAGGTTGAAATAATCCCAGGCAACTTCCAGAGGGCAGGGGATGAGTGTGAATCGGTTCCAAACAGGATTGGCATCCTATAATGAAAAACACTGACTATGGAGAGACAGTTGGGATGAAACCATGGGTGCTACTACACGGGAGATCTTCAAACTTGTGAATCCTTTAAACATTGTCTGGTGGCAGTACAGACCTGCTTTCTGTTAACAGAACACACAAAACTGGAAAGCAACAGGGGAAAAGCCCCTGGTGATGGTAAAGATGAATGCAAGACCACAAAGGGCTGCTGCACATGGCAGGCTCAGTCTGCTCACACATAACATATCCCACAGCAGAACCAGCTGGCCCCGTTAGAAAGAGGCAGCTTTACTTTATGGTCTGAATAAAGACAGTAGGGGAAAAAATTAACTGAGAAAAGTGGATTGGAAATTATTAGGAGCCTGGGAGTAAGCTGTGGTGGCTTTGTTAACAAGATTTAAAACGTATTTAATCAGTTGAGTAACACTTCCAAACCTTCCCAGACACTGGTTAATGTGGGGGGTGTCTCAAGACTACAAGGGAACCTTTATCTCCCATATCCTTCTTCCCACATTGACAGAGAGTATTCAAAACCTCCTCTGCACCTCGAGGAAACAATCACACTGCCTAAACCCAGGATGTGAAATGACAAGCAGCATTTTAAACATTGTCTTTCTGCCTTCCACACTGCACTTGTGTCACCCCTGTGAGCACAGGAGGCTCAGGAGTGATGAAAGGGGATGAAAGCGGACTAGCAAGAAGGGTCAGGAGAGAGGGGCACGGAGGGGCCCTGGAGGGGAGAGTATTGGAGGCCACCTGGATTTGCCCCATCACGCTCCTGCAGAGCCTCACATGCAGGCCCTCTCTCCAAATCATCCGTGCTGCACAGCTTCCTTCTGCCTGCGAGGGCTCCTGCTCAGACACCGCTTTTGAAAGGGCCTGAAGAAGATCAGACGCACTGGAACTTGCTCAGCTGGAGCCAGCCAGCCCCCCTTTTCTTCTAAGGCACAGCCTCTCCCACACCTCCACGCCCTTCCACAATTTTTCTTACCTGCAGTGCAGGACCTGGCTCCAGAGGAACATTACACGGGGCTGCAGCAGGGCAGAACAGCCAGGAGCTGATTGAAGCTTTTCTCCCCTTTTTGTAGGCACAGCCGTGTTCTTTGTCAGTGCTTCTCACCCTCATTTTCTCCGGCTGGGTCAGAAGCAGATTGCCCCCTCCTTCCCTTGCCCCTCCCTGCCAGCAAACAGCTTTGATCAGGAGTCCCCCTGCTGACATCCCTGTCTTTCCTCTCCCCTCCCTCCACCTTGAGGCTGAAACTCTTGGTGAGGGAGCGATGAGGACTCGGATCGCCTCCCCACACTAATTACAGCACATCTGGCAGGCAGGACCCTCTGCTCCCCAGCTGCCCGCCCCGGGCCGGGCACACCTGATGCCATTTCTGCACAGCCTGTGGCTATGGATCACAGCGGGCAGCTCCCGGGAGGGCCGAGGTGTGCCAGCACGGGCACTGGCAGCATCTTGCCAAAAGCTGCCTTCTGGTCAGAAGCAAGGGGCAACCCAGAAAGGAGGAGGCAAGACATCTGAGAGCTTCTTCCAGTGCCTAAAGGGGCTCCAAGAGAGCTGGAGAGAGATGTTTTGTTAAGGGCATGGAGTGACAGGACAAGGGGGAATGGCATGAAACTGCCAGAGGGCAGGTTTTGAAGGGATTTTGGGAAGAAATTCTTCCCTGTGAGGGAGGTGAAGCCCTGGCAAAAGTTGCGCAGGGAAGTTGTGGCTGTCCCATCCCTGCAGTGTTCGGGGCTTGGAGCAGCCTGGGATAGTGGAAATTGTCCCTGCCCGTGGCATGCAAGGGGTGGGACGAGATGGTCTTTAAGGTCCCTTCCAACCCAAACCATACTAGGATTCTGTGATTCACCCACACTCCCAGCAAGAGCAGCTCCCCGTGTCCTCGGGGATGCTGCGCTCTGTCCCAGCACGGAGTACAGGCTGCTCCAGCCCGGCCAGAGGGATGACCTGGGAAGCAGAGCTTGCCTACAGAGGGCAGGAAGGAGAAATCGGGTAGCCAAAGAGTTTTGTGCGGGAGGAAACGAACGGAGGGCTCCGCTTGGGAGCGAGTGGCAGCGCGGGTGGCTCCGCAGGGACCCTCGGTGCCGCGGCCGCTGCGGGGGGCTCGGGAAGAGCCGCACAGAGCGAGCGCCGAGCCCCGGGGCGGCGGCAGCAGGGCGGTGCGAGGGGCAGGCGGGGCGCGGCGGGGCCCGAGGAGCGCCCGGCCCCCATCCCATCCCATCGCATCCCATCCCATCCCGACTCCATCCCTCCCCCGCCGAGCGGCCGCGCCGC
>VXBI01002866.1:294711-333736 GCA_013397375.1 Toxostoma redivivum | reverse complement strand
CTTCCTTCCCTTCTTCCCTCCCCTCGGGGAGCCGCGGCGGGGCAGGGACGGAGAGGGCTCCGACCCGCGGCCCCTCGCCCTTCCCCGCAGGTTTCAGGTTCCCGTGCTCCGGGATCTCCGCGCTTCCCTCCCTCCCTCCCTCCCTCATGCGCTGCTTGGGAAGGGGATTTCGTCGCCTCTCCCCCAAGCTGACCTCGAGGACCAGACTTTGCCCGTTTGCCGTGCCTGGCACTAACAAAAGGCTGATGGGGTTGTGAGGATGCACGAAGAGGGTCCCAGCATCACCAGAAGGACCGCGGGGGCGCGGCGCTTTTCCCTGGCTGGGGGTTCGCCCGAGGCTGCCCACCACGTTCATCCCTCCACCTTCGTCCCTAGCAGAAGGTTGGCTCAAGTTTAGGGCTGGAAACAAACAGATTTCCCCCTTCCCTGACTCTCCCGCCACCCCGAGCACGGCTTTAGGCAGCAGCTTTCCCCACTAACCATGGGGTGCGTGTCCAGGCATCAGAGCCCCGCGCTCCCCTCATTTCTCCTCCACAAAGGACCCCTCAACCCGGCCCTCCTCCCGCGGCACTTGTTTCACTGCAGCACCGAGACCCCTGTGCCTGTCCCGTCTCCTTCCCAAGGCCCAGCCGGGGTGAATCGCCCCCGCTCCCGTGGTAGGGTCGGCAGAAATCCCGTCTTCCCTGCCGAAATCCCGACTTCGCGGGGCGCCGGCGGTGCCCCTGCCTCCACGGGTCACTGCTTGCATTGTGCCTCGGCGCTCCGGTTTCCTCGAGGGGAACCTGGCCGGGTTTCTTTGCCGCCTAAGGAATTCTGCTCTGCTAAAGGAAGAGGGGTTTGGGTTCTGTTTCCCACCCGCAGACTCATGGCTGGGATAAAGCAATCCCACATGAGCCATTTTAGACACAGAGAAGACCAGGCACTGCAGAATTACTGGGGATAACTCAGGTTTGAGGAGCAACAGTGTCTTCTGTTCTGGGGTTTGTCTTAATTTTGAAGCTCAAGTATCTCATTTCCACTTTGTTTTCACCTTCCTGCACATCTGCTGCCTGTTCTGTTCACCCTTGAGCTGCAGGGCTAAGTCAGAAGCTTCAGGCAGAGCAAGCCAGGTCAAGCTAAACAGATGTGAAGTCCTTCACTCGGGACCGACCTGGATGGACTCCTCCATCCACACGTGTGCACAAGCTGCTCCGTTCTCCCTGCCCCCAGCAGCTGTGTGTGCACAGCACCTCAGACAAGGACATCCCCGGGTGGGAGGAGGGCTCCCCAGGATAAACACGCACCAGTTCTGTGTCCAGCTCTGCCCTGAAGATTCCCTTGCTCCAGGAGATCCCCACGGAGCAATCTGATCATAGCTGACGTGGTGTGAGGTGTCCGGGTTGCCGGTACTGATTGTTGTCAATCTCTGGTGAAAGGCAGTGCACGAAATGCTCATTGGGGAATTAAGCTGTGGTTCCTCCTGCCCTCCCATTTTCTATATAAAACATTATACAAAGAGTGTCGGCAAACCTCAATCCATAGTTTGGGCAAGCAACTTCCGAACTGACTTCCTTCCTAACTGCGTTCAATGCCTCTGAAAAACCCAGTGACAGACATGTCTCATGTTCACTGCCTGTTGTTCCTGCCTCCCCCCTCACAGTTTTCCATCTTTTCTACCAGCTTGTCTCAGGATAAGTACGTTATCCTGCTTGCAGGGAATGACCTAACTGACTTGGACCAAGTATTTTGTAATGATGTGCAGCACTTGCCTGTGAACTTTCTGTCATGGCAGGATTATGAACAGAACTTGGTAGTTCTCCACTGGCTTCTGTTCACTGATTTTCTAATTTGCTTTTCATCTATGCCTCATTATATGTCCAGATTTTTGTTACTTGTCTGCTGCAATTCCTCATCCTTAACAAGCTTCCATTTTCCCACAGATTACTGTTCTTCCCTTAAAAATTATTCTGCGTTGCTTGCTTCACCTAAGGATACCTGCCCCTATGAAAAACTCCTTAGATATCTTGTCTCAGCTTTTCTAGGGAAAATTTGGGTTTGTGTCTGCTTCCAATATTGAATCTCTCACACAGACTATCTAGTCTACATAAATAGTGTAAAACAATGACAGGATGAGAATTGGCTTATACAAACTACACTTCTTTTGTAAAACACCAGGGCATAATTGCAACTGCTATTGTTTTTTTCTCGGGGCTCTGCTAGAGTGTGTCACCACAGCTTTAGTCAGAGAATGAGACGGGGAATCCAAACCAGGGGCGTTGAACACGGTCATTCATTCCCAGATAATAATCTGCCATTCATTCCAGGCATTCAGACATCTGAAGCTACTTAGTATTTCAGTAAGTGGTGTGTTTTGCTGTAGAGAGATCCCTTAAGTAAAGGGATTGTGGAAATTTTTGGTGGAAGACATGCAGTTAACGGCCTCGGAAAAGGTCTGGGAAGAATTTATTTCATTTTCAGCTGCTGTTTCGAGTTGTGTTACACACTCAGACAGGGTTGAGCAGAACATTTTACGACAGCTACTGTGCCCTTCAGTGGTGGGCCAGCCCTCAAGGCTGCAGTGAGAGCCTTTCCCCTCAGCTCCTCTATTAAGGAGGCATGTTTGTGGTCTCTCTTCTCAGACAGCTTTTTTTCCAGCAGCCAGGCTCTAATGAATCTCAAGATTAAGCACAACAATAAGCAGCACAGGGGACTGGGCCACTGACACGGTAATTGCAGTTATTCCCAGCTTTCTGGGAAACCTAGTGTAGCTCCAAGCTGATCCAGAGCATGACAGAGAGGCAGCAGAGAATTTATCTCCTTCAACTCTTCAGAAAGGCCGCCTGGAAATCTGATAGGATGTCAGGCTGGCCCACCCTCCTGTACAGGGCTGAAGCATTTCTTGCTTGTGGCAGCCTTTGTTTGGCAGGGGGGAGAGGGGAAGCAGCTGCTGGGGCTTCACTTGGGCAGGAAGAGCTTTCAGTAGCACTGGCTTGGAGAGTGATGTTCCTTTGATACTGGCAGATCTGGAGACAGGCATTCTATCCTGGAAAAGTTCCCTTCAGGTTGGGGTTCACAGCCGGTGAGGGGTGGGAGGGCAGCCCTCACATGGCCTCCAGCACAGGTGTGGAGGAACTGGAATTCCTTGGTTACCCTCAAGAGAGGAAAAGCTGTAGCTCTGGAATCACCAGGTGCCAAACCACAAGCACCTCGGGGGAAATTCTTGTGGGGAGCACCTGGCTGAGCTGGAATATGGCCTGTCTTTTCTAGGGATGGAAATTCTCATCACCTAAGACATCGTATCTCCTTCAGGCAGAGCCAGCCTTACAAAAGCTGGACCCGTGTGCATCTCCTGTGCTCTGGTGTTTAGAGCACAGGAGATGCACATGTTCCTTTAGCCTGCTGCTTTTCCATGATTCTGCTGCAAATTAGAGCAGCTCCAGCATCTCCTATAACCAGGACAGTCCCAAAGAGTTCAAAATTCAGCCCTTTTTATTTCTCCCTCTGTGAGGAGTAGGTGGGTAGGGGAATTCATTTGTCCAGAATCCACTCTTGGGATTTGTTGAGAGGCTTGGAAACTGAAAATAGGAGTTAATCTAATCTGAAGTCTGTCTCACAGTCCTTAATTTATTATCTGGACTTTTGGAAAATGCATGTATCTTCAATTAAAAACAAGAACCATTTGTGCATCGTGGTCAATGCAGATTTATTTCTGACAATACAATAAATTCATCACAGATTGGAACCAGCTGCCCCAGCTCTAAGTACCTGAAGTTCCCACTTCTAGTCCAGGCCTAGGATTTGGATGTAGTCATGCCATAAGGGACATGGCCAAGGGGACAGCTCAGCATTGTCCTTACTTACACAAGAAAATAAATGCTCCTAGGGAAGGTCTGGCAAGGGAGCTTAGTCATGGAAAACTTGAGAGCCAAATCAATCTACTTAAAAAGTGATTGATTCCGCCAGTGCAGAGAGGAAGCAGGAACAGGGATTATGGATATGGGGGAGCACATTCTATCAAAAGTCTCCCTGACTAGAATCTTTCAATAAATCTTCATCTGGGCTCCTATCAGTGAGGTGCAGTGCAGAGATGCACCCTACCCTATCTGTGACAAAGAAGCTCGCAGAGGTAGGGATGCTGATCTCCCCCAAACCTCAGCTGTACCCCCACATGCCTGATCTCTTGCACCCAGGCAGAACACCCCAAGAGCAGGAACCCTGAAAAGGAGCAACTTCTCACCACTCCAAACAGACACATCCTGTTTTGTATCTGGGGGTAGATCAACAGAGCAGACTATTTCACTTCACCTGTTTTCCTTCTGCCCCTTCTCATCTGTTTGGATCACAAGATCCTCAGGGCAGGACTACCTTGTAGGTTACAGCCACATAGGTTTTTATTGCCATTTGAGGGAAAGTTGTGCAAATATTGCAGCTTTTGGTCCACATGCCTTCTGTCCAGGCAGTCCATGTGCCTCATGGAAGGGGTAAGACACCAGCTTTGATTTTTCCCTCAGCTATGGGAGAATTAGTTTTGTGCTGAGCTCTCCACTCACACATCAGATAAATCACTGGAATTTTCCTTCTTGACAGCTGTGAAGAGCTCTTCTACCCCAACCTTGAAAGATGTATCACAAAGAAGCATAGGAGTGATCAGGGAAAGATTTTAGTTGAAAATACCTTACAATGAGAGACTTTTGGTTTGTTTCCTTTGTAAATGTGGAAGCTGCATAGTCAGAATTTCCATTTACAGTCTGATAATATACAGTGAGACAAAACTTCTCATAGGAAATGGAGATGATCGTTTGGAAGAACAGAAAAAGGTATTTTAGAAAACATGTCTGTTTATTTTAATTTTGTTTTCCTAATGAGCAGCTCAGCTGCTGGCCACAGCATTTGGTCCCTGTCAGGCAAGTTGGCTCCAGCCAGAACACTGAAGAAGAAGGAGTTTTGTTGTCTTGTTTTTGAAATCAACTATTGCAATCACTGGAGAGCAAAGCATCAGGTAACACAGTACAGCAGAGTAGGTTCCTTCCTGCTATCAAAAAGAGGCACTGTGCACATTTCAACCATTTAAGTTACAACTTAGAAACATTTGCATAAACCAGCTGCATCTCCTCTGCCCAGAGGCTGTTCTGTTGGCAGGCACTGGGGAAACACAAGTTCTCAGGCAGGAATTACACGACAAAATGAAGCTTTATTACACTGTGAAAGAGCATAAAGCAAAGAGACAGCCAGCCCAAGTAGTGATCAGAGGACATTTAGTGATGAGCAAACCCTGCTGAGTATTCTCTCAAATCCATCATTTCTGCTTTGCAGAGGGTTGTTTACAACAGGACCATCAACACTAGCATGTTTTGCTAACAGTAGCACCGATACAACTTCCCTGAACTCTTGCTTTAAGAAACCACACTTCACACACACACAAAGCATTAGTTTTCATCCATTAATATTTAAACACTTGGCATTTCAGCTGGATAAATCCTTTCCAGTCACTGTCCTTGTTAAATTCAGGGCTGCATTCAACACTACTCACAGCTGTGTTTCAGTAAACAGCAGATTAGTTCTTGCACAGGCAAGTTTGCCAAAGTCCCTGGGAGCTTTCAGACCATCAGACACTAAACAGGAAAATACTGCCAGGAAAAGAAAAAAACAATTAAACCACAGAATTGCTTACCTGCTGGAAATTGTAGAGGAACAGCCAACAGCTGCCTACTGCAAGGACCCCGCTGGGGCCAGAGGAGCTCAGGTTTGCCAAATGTAAAGGCTGAGCCCCAGCAAGGTGTGCTGGCAGAGGGAGCATTCCTCCTCTGAACATAGTGGAGCTCATGGGGAGAGGCTCTAGTTCTGAAGCTCCCTTGAAAATTATTTTTGTGAGGTTTGAGGGATGAGGAGCCTGGATCTGAGCTGCTTTAGTCACAAAGGGAAGATTATTCATGGAAATGCAGCTCTGAGGATTGACAACTGTGTACTCCCAGCTTCCCTGCACAGCCAAGAACTGCACCTCTTCCTCTTCCCTGTGCTCTGCTGCTCTGCCTCACCCGGGCTGGGAGTGATGCTGTGGGGCCAGGCTGCAGCTGCTGTTGCTGCCACACATGTCCAGCCCTACAGCCCTTCTCTATTCTATGAGATCCCAAGGCATCCTGCTTCCCATGCAGAACTCAGTCTTGGAGGGAAGTTTTAATTTTGGGATCCTGATGTGGCTCCACTCAGGTCCTGTTGCCTGTTTAGGAGGCATCCAGGTGACAGGACAGCTGCCTTTGGTGGCGAGGAGCCAGGTTCTCCAGCTAACAATGCTCTGTTTCTGTCAGGACAGTAGTGAGGCAGCAGATGGAGCTGGTGCCTGGGATGAAGAAGTCACCAAGTGGTGGGGAGAGTGGAGCTCCTGGTCCACCTGCTCCCGGTCCTGTGGAGGGGGTGTGATGTCCCGGGAGAGGCACTGCTTGCAACAGAGGTGAGTTGTGGCCCAGCCTGAGCCTGTGGCCAAGGAAATGGGATGCCCCAGACCTTTGTTTTGCATCTGAACCTCCTGGGTTTGCAGGGTCAGCCATTCCCTCATCTGTGGCCTCTGGGAAAGGAAGGCAGCTGCTGTCTGTGGGCAGCGGTGGGGAAGGGTCACAGGAGAAGCACGCTGCAGTGGGGCAGGTGACAGGTTCCCTGAACGTGTCACCCACCCAGCTTGACTTATCTGATGGGGAGCAAGGGGTTGGTCCTCTCTTGGAGTACTGATGATGAGGGGGTTATGGGCTGGAGAAGGCTGGGTCTGTTCCTCTTCTCCTTTCCTTCATTGCCATGGCTGCTCTGACCAACCCAGCCCTGATTTGTGGCTAGTTCCTGTGCTCAAGATGTGGGCACATATTGCCAGACACTTTATGGGGACTTGATTTACTCCTGGCAGCAGCCAGCTCAGCCACATCTCAGCAATTTCCCCACTTTATTCCCTGCAGAGCTGGCAAGTTTTTTCCCCTCTGTCATTTATCTGACTGTCACCTGACAGCATCTGCATTTGTCCCCTACAGCTGCTACAGTCCTGGGATCAGTCAGATTGGTTTGTGGGAGTGGGGAGAGCAGGGGAACTGCAGCTGCCTGAACTTCTGCTGTCCTCTCTGGACTACCTTGCCACCAATTCCCCCTCCTCCTCCTCCTCCAGCAGCTCTGTAACCTGCTACTCCAGGCTCCTGGGATGTTAATGAGAGCGGGCGTCCTGCAGCACAGCGAGCTTTCCCTTCTGCGTGAATGCTCTCCTGAGCAGAGCAAGCTCAGACCAGGGCCCCCAACCTGCCCTCCTTCCTGCAGCAGAAAAATTCTTTTTTGTGAGCTGGTTGACAGCATGGTAAAGGTCCAGATGTGCTGTAGGACCTTCCCTCTGGCTGTGGCCTCCCTGGATGTTTCTGCTGCTGCTCTTCTGCTCCAGCACCCTGGGAAAGCATTGGGAAACAGAGCAGCCCTTCTGCCCTTTGCCTGCTTCCAGAAGAGATATTTTTCTCTCTGTTTGATGCCAGCTCTATCCTTGACTCCACAACTGGAGAGGGAAGAGTTTGCTGTGGTGTTTTAGTCCAGGGATCAAATCTGAATTAAAAAAGAGAAATCCCAGCCCAAAGGTTTCTGCAGCTTTAAGGTGAATGGCTTAAGTGTGAGCCAGGTACAGCCACAAAACAATTTCTGCCTGAGTCTGCAGGTAGCCTCTGCTTCTGAAAGGCGTGGCACTTTTGAAGTCTTATTGCAAATTTGGGCTCTGCTTGTGTCATGTAAAGCATTGTTCTGGAGGGACAGCTGCAGTATCTCCAGCCAGGCCAGCCTGAATATGCTTATGCTGTTCCTTATGTTCTTGGCTCCCAGTGCTGTTAACACATTGTCTGCTGCAGATCTTTACACATTGTCTAAACTATTTTGCGGATCATTACTGCATTGCCTTAACCCGTGGTCTCAGCCATTCTGCATATATCTTCACAGCTTTCAAAAACTTTTTAAATCTTTGCATCAGTCCAGTATCTTCTGGATAGCTCATGCTGGCCAGAGGGAAAGATTCAAGTGTTGAGAAATTCCTATGGTTTGGTTCATCGTCAGTCCCCCTGATAGGCACCATCTCTCTGCCTATCACACAGCGGGTTCTGAAATCAACTCCCCCAGTCACTGCAAATCCTGGGCACATCCATAGGAGTGGTGGACCATCAGGTTCTACCTGATGCTCAGCCTACCCTAAAATAAGAACTGCCTAAAATCACAGCCCACCTAAAAGCACTGAAGATCTGTTTCAGAGGAGATGTTGGCCAGTCGAGATCCAGAAAGCTCTGCTCTGATGAAACACTTGCCTTGTTCCTCCCACTTAAGTCAGGCCTGACTCCTGTGTCATCCTCAGTACCTGGGTACTTCACAGACTTCCAGCTCATGTCTGGAAACTTCTGCTTTTCAGGCTCCAGATGCCCCAGGGAATGAACAGCACCATGTGTGTTGGTCAAGCCAAGCACTACCAACTGTGCCAGCAGCAGGTGAGAGCCACTTCCAGTCCTGACTGGTCCTTACTGGGGGCTGTGGGACTCAGGGAGCCCTCCTTGGAGCTGCAAAATCACCAGGACTTGGGGTGGGATTGATCCCTCAGAAGGTGGAGACAAGGGATACGGTGCCTTTGAGGATGTGGGAGATGGGCTCTGTTGTTTGGGGCTGGGAGATGGGACAAAAGGATGTAAAAGTGTATTTGTTGTGGGGTGGGGTGAGGTGAGGGATGAAGTTTTTCCAGTATGGTTTTCCTGTTGCTGCTTTTCCCATTGCTGGAAAGAATTTTTGCAGCGCTGTTAATTCAGCTCTTTGAGAGGCCCTTGGCAGTGAAGGCCTGGTCTTTCTGCTTCTCTTAGGGGACCTCCAAGTCCATCACCAATTCCTTCCAGGGTGGACAGGGCATTTTCATCCTGCAAGGATGCAGCAGGGATAAGCAGCTGTCACAAGACTGGCTGTGAGATAGGGAGCTTTTTGTTTGCATTTATTCCCTCCATAGCTTTGCCCAGCCAACACAGCAAGCTTCAAACAGCAGCAGTGCTCCAGTTTCAATGCCAAAGCCTTTGGAAAGCGCTATTACCACTGGATGCCCCTCTATCCAGGTGGGTTTTCACAATGTCACACAAGGGGTGAGGGTAAGAACACACCCACGGGATCTTCTGGGGCACAGAAAAGTAAAGTACTAGGGGACAAGGCGTGGATGCTCCTGGCTGCTCTGGGTTGTTCTGAACAGGATGCTCGTCCATTTCCTGCACAATGACTTTACATGGGTGTCCAGCTGTTCCTTGAGACCCAGACTGAGTTCTTGTTTCTGGACTCACCTGTTTTTCTGTTAGCTGCCAAGGGGACATGGAACATCTGCACCTCCAGCTGCTCAGGTGAATGGGGCATAGCTGGCCATCACCCCACACAGCCAGTGCCCCTCTTACAGCCCTCTATTTTATTTGCTCTTGGGCATTTATGAGTGGCCTGGGATCTGCTGTTGCACATTCCCACGTCGGGCACAGTGATGGGACTACAAGGACATGGCAAGGAAGAGGGTTTGCCAGCAAGAAGTATTTCTGCTTGGCACAGTCCCTAGTACAACCTCACACCATCACCCCTTTGCTGCTGTAAAATCCATGGCCTTGGGGTGTCATTGTGAGGAACATCCAAGGTGACATCAAACCATCAGCAGGGACAAGGGGAAGGACCCCTTCCTCACTGCCCATCTCTGGGCATCTTGACCTGCCTAGTGACCCTCTGCCTCTGTCCCTGCAGATGACTACACCAGTATCTCCAACAAGCCCTGTGACCTCCAGTGCACCACCCAGAGTGGAGAGAGGCAGCTGATGGCCCGAGCACAGGATGGTACCTCCTGCAAGGACAGGACCTATCAAGGGGTCTGCATCAATGGGAAGTGTGAGGTGAGGCTCTGGGAGGAAGCAGTAGAGAAACTGGGATTTTAATTTCATGGCTGGACCTCCTGGTCATCGCAAAGCCAAGGGGTCCCAACAGGGAATTGGAACAGAAGTCTTGTATTGGAATCATTCATTACAACCCCTCAGAAGCTCCCCAAAAGAGCACAGTAGCATTTCCTGGGAGAGACCCTGCTCCGGTGCATGTCAGCTGACCCCAGGAAACCCTCTCTTGTTTTGTCCTTTGCAGCCAGTTGGGTGTGATGGGAGGCTGTACTCGCCCCGGACGATGGACAGATGCAGGGTGTGTGGAGGGGACGGCAGCACTTGCCACCGTGTCTCGGGCACCTTCCGAAGGGCACTCTCACAGATAGGTACTCCCTGCTACCAGCCTGGAGACTTCACCTGCTACTTCTTACCACCAGCTGGCATGGAGGGGGACTGGCTTGAACGTGGGTAGGAGCTTTCCCAGCTGTTTGGTGGAAAGAGTTGAAGAGTGCCACCACTCCTGCTTAAATGCCTGTGTTTTGTCCTTCTCACTTAATCATCAGAGGAGATTGATTTGATGTGCTCTATATTGGGCTGGTAAGGTTTCCCTTCACCTGTTTAGAATAGGAAGCAGCTGGGGATCTATTTGTTCCTATTGATTTTGGCATCTTGCCCACCTCAGATAAAGTGAAGAGATCAATGAATCTTCTTTTATTTGTGCTACGTGTTCATTTGAAACTTGAGCTATGATGAGGGTCATAGCATTTGTTTCAGCCTGCACTTAATCTCCTGCTTTCCCCAGTCCTGTGGCTGGCACAGCTCAGTGACAGTCCCCTCTGAAATCAGGCTGAGATTCATCCCTGCAGCCTGATGGGCCAGTCCTCCAACCACAGGAGGAATGTGGATTGTGGTATGCTCATTAGTAATTAATGAACTGTGTTTTGAGGATGTTTTGGAACAACATCCCCTGTAGTAGTAAAGGCACAATTTTGGCCTCCCATTCCAGCCCTCATAATACCTTACAGAACAGACAAGACCTGCATTTCCAGCGGGAAAGGCCAACTGCCAAACCACACAACTTTAAGAGCCTCTTATTTCCTCTCCCTTTAAAGGTCAATTTTTATGTTACTCCCAAGACAAATTCCATGGAGTCAGGAGCTGAGGGGACCTATGGTCTTTTTCCACCCTCTGTTCAGCATCAGCCCTGATCACTACTAAGCTTTTTTTCTGTGCTCTTGCCAGAAAGAGTGTGAAAGCACATTCATCCACACCCCCAAAGCCAGACCGTTTCATTGTGCAGTTCCTTCCCGACTCCAAACCCAGCAGTGCTCAGACTGACATCTGTAATGGTGATCTGTTGATGGGATTTCAGAGGAGATTTGGGATGAGAGCTCACAGACTGGTGCTATGTGCATTTAGTTCCTTGGCACCCTGCTCCTGAAGGGCAGTGCTGCCTCCCTACAGACACACTTGTCCCATGAGCTGTTTTTCCCACCCAGACTTTTTATTCTGTCCCTGGGGTCTCCTCATGCTCTGTTCTGTTCCTCAGGTTACGTGTTCATCACCAACATCCCTGCTGGTGCCACGGACATCCTGATCATTGAGCGCAGGAAAACAGAAAACATCCTGGGTGAGCAGTGGAGCTGCATGGGTGTGGAGACCCCATTTCAGCTGCCTGGAGAGGCTCTGTGCACTCCCTCCTATGCTGTGAGAGAGCTACTGAGAGCATTTCCTCCAGGGTAGCTGCATGGGTACTTCATCTCTCCAAAAACCAAGGCTACCACATCTCCAGTGCCTGGAGAGACATTTGGAACCCACGTTTTCTGTGTGCAGGGCCTGGGGTTCTGTTTCTGCTGGGCATTTCTCATTTGTGGGCTCTTTGCTCTCCTCAGTGCCAGAGCTCTGCAGAATGTCCTATTTGTCTGTTTTCTCTCTCTTTGAAGCACTTGCAGATGAATCCGGGCGTTTCTTCTTCAACGGCAACTCTGCCATTGACAACCCTCAGAACTTCAGGGTAGCTGGCACCATCTTCAAGTACCGGCGGCCCTTGAGCCTGAACTCAGATGGGCTGGAGTATATCATAGCTCATGGGCCCACTAACCAGTCTCTGAATGCCATGGTATGTGAGGAGCCACATAACAGGAATATAACCTGGTTCCCAAGCCAAACCTGTGTGTTTAGGTGGGTTGAGGAAGCCAGACAGGTGGGGGGGCTTTCCTTTTGGATTTGTGAGCATGCTGTCTTCTCTTAACAACCATCACCAAACAGATATGGCTAGAAAAGGCTTTTGGGAAATTCATACCCTTAAAATGAAAGCAGTTTTGTTTTCTTTCCCCGTTTCCTCTAGTACTATAACTTTAATGGGAAAATGCCTCACATAACTTATGACTACACTGTCCCACGGACACCACCTCTCCAAACTGCAGCCCCTGCTCTTGTCAGGCCCCTCTACCACCACCTACCAGAGACCAGCCAGAGCCATCCCATTCCAGCCAGCTCCAGAGCTGCCCAGGACTCAAATGCCACGTGGCTCTCCCTGTCACCAGATGACACCGGTGAACAGCTTCCTCTAAGGGAAGGGCAAGAAGATTTAGACTTTGGTCCCCCGCACTTCCTCCAGACCAACTCTTCCAGTCAGACCCGGGATTGGGGCTGGGAACAAAGTGAAGAGAAGGAGAAGTATGACTTTCAGATCAGACAGGTCTACCATGTAAACACAGCAGGAGAGGAAGAGGAAGCAGCAGCAGTTGGTGAAGAAACAGAGTTGGGTTGGTTGCTTTGTTCTTCCTTTCCCCGTTTTATTGACTGAAAGCAAACATTCCGCAGTGGTCTTTTTGAAATCTAAGGTGGCTTTAGCATCAGGGTGGACAGGAGGGAAGGGTGGTAAATAGTGGGGTGGAGACTGTCAGGGAACAGCAAGGGCTGGTAGCTCTGTGGGGGAAGGGGAGGCTGCGAGAGGGTGGCCACAGTGAGGAGATGTTAGGTCATAGGTTGGACTTGATGATCTTAAAGGTCTTTTCCAACCTAGCTCATTCTGTGGTTCTGTGATCCTGTAATGTGGGTTAGGCAGGGCACTCACTCAGTGCCTGAGCTTGGCAGGCAAGGCAGTGACAGCAACAGGGCCTAGTGACAGTCCAGGATCATCAGGGGACAGCAAGGAGACATGTCAAATCTGAGGTCCATCTGGGAGAGCCATACAACAATCCAGGGACAAAGAACACATGCAACACTATGCAGTCTGGGACTGAAGGCCCAGACTGGAGCTTAAATGGGGCTCCAGAGCACTGGGCAGACAGAGCAAGGGGTTGGCCAGGGTAATTAAAGTCTGCTGATGCTCCCTGGTAGAAATTTTTTATTTTTAGGCTGAATACTGAATGTTTTTTTGCTTTGTTAAATGCCACACGTTGAAGTACAAGCCATCCCATATAGTTAAAGCATATATTTTAAATTCCAGCTCTCAGGTTCAACCAAATCTCCATCAGCACAGCTGTGCCGTACAGCAGGAGGAGACCCGAGCTGTCGGAGAACAGCCGTGTGACATCCTCCAGGCTCCGTCTCTTCAGGCGCCTGTGTCACCGAGACCCTCTCAACGCTGCCTTTTGCAGGGAGCTGCAGTCCCTGGCAGCCAGGCCAGCCCCCAGGAACTCCACGGCCGGGCTCTGGCCCCACTGGCCACAGGGCCTCCACAAAGCGCTGGCTCGCAAGAACTCGCTGGAGGACTTGAAGGTGGAGGTGCTTGCTGGGAGTCAGGGGGAAGCAGCCAGCTACAGCGTGATGGCATCTGTGGAGAGCCCTCTGCTCGGGGCCACCAACATCAGCCAGGCAGAGCCTCTGCGAGCCCCTGGCACGGAAAGGTGGCACCTGATTTCCTGGGCAAAACAGAGCATGGTTGGCTGGGGAGGGAGGGCCAGTCCAGTCCTCTGGGAGTCTCCCTGCTGTCCTTGATGTCTCCATTCACCAGTGGCTATCCATGGAAGCTGCTGTAGGTACTTCCTCCAAAGACTGATTGTTACAACTGGCCTGACAGGAAGTTCCTGGAACATATTTCAGGGTCCATTGAAATGGGTGCTGAAGGACCTGGTGTGGTTGTAAAGAAGGCCAGGAATCTATAGCATGTCACATATACATGTATACTGTCATGTCATGCCCCTCCTGTCCCATTCCTCTGGGCATTTCTGAAGTTCTGTAAACATTTGGCAGGAGACCAAGGATCAGCTTTTAAATATTTCTGGCAAGCCACATATGAACTCTCCCCACCACATTATATGATATGAGAGGGACCTTGCTTGAGCTTCCCTTCCCAACCCAAATCATGCCTTCACGCAAGGTATGAGCTGAGGCTGAGGGCACCTCTATGGTTGGCAAACCATGATATACAAAAGACCCACTATGAACGATGCTTCCTCCTTGCTAGTTGAATTTGGGAAGTGGATCAAGGCTTTGCACTCTTTGTTCACCAGTGGTCTGCCTTGTCCAAGGTGGGGGAAATGGAAAGCAGAAACACTGGCTTTCTTTCCATCTTCAGAGACAGCAAGGAGGAATTTCCCTATATTTCATGTTTGCAGCAATTTTTTTCATTTTTAGCTCACACCACCTCCTTTTTCCACAGCAATAAGTTCGACGTGAGCCCTGTGGGCCACGATGACATCAGCTTGGCTGACATGTATCGGTGGAAAGTCTCAGCTTATGCCCCCTGCAGCTCCACCTGCACTTCAGGTAGGTTTGGCTTCAGGTGACTGATCACACGAGATCCTTTTGGGCTGTTGAGGGAGAGAATCCTGGTATTCTTTTATATGACAGGGAGAGTTTCAGATGCAGTGAGCACTCCAGTTTTTTAATGCTGGTGGGAGGAAGCTCTTGGATCTGATGGAGCACAGCTGAGGGTGTTGCTGGCCCAGCAGGTATCAGCACCTCCTATGCGATGTGCGTGCGCTATGATGGAGTGGAAGTGGATGAATCCTACTGTGATGCCTTGACCCGACCAGAACCTACTCACGAATTTTGCACAGGGAGAGACTGCCAGCCTAGGTGAGTGGAAGTGACATCAGCTGTCCACAGGGAGATATCTTTGTAAGGATCATTTCTGCTCAAGTTATACAGCCATTTTTGGGCTGAAAGGTATGCTTAAACTAAGAAGACCTTGTGTCCCCTTGCCTGCTAAGGGCAAAGCTGGTTTCAAGGCCAGCACCACATTTACTTAGATGTGATGAGCAGAGCTGCAGCAGCAGCTGCTGGGTGAGTGAGCCCGGATGTGCAGGCACAGCCCTGCCACCCTATGCCCCTGGTCCCCCTTACCTGGGTGTTCCTTTGTGCTTTCTCTGCTCGTGGAGGTGGGAGACCAGCCGGTGGAGCGAGTGCTCCCGGACCTGTGGCGAGGGCTTCCAGTACCGCACCGTGCGCTGCTGGAAGATGCTGGCGCCGGGCTTCGACAGCTCTGTCTACGATGACCTCTGCGAGGCAGCGGGGCTGGCCAGGCCCATGGAGAGGAAAGCCTGCAAGAACAAGGCTTGTGGGCCCCAGTGGGAGCTCTCCGAGTGGTCCGAGGTAGGCTTTGCTCCCAGAGCTGAGTAGCCAGGGCTAGGGTGGGGCCTGGAGGAAGGTGGCTGGCAGATGTTGGGTGCTGAGGAAACCCCTGGCGAACTGCACCCTGGGGAAACAAGGAGTGTCTTTATCTGCAGCTGCCCTGTTCTGGCACTGCTCAGCAGACAAAACATTTTTTTCTATGTTCACTTCTAAAGCCGGACATTGATCAAGTGAAAGCCTTGCCAGCAAGAAGCTTCCTCTTTTAGAGGATTCAAACTAAGGGCCATTTGGGAAATGGTACCATGGAGATACAGAAAGACTAAAAGTCCATTGCAGTCCCTTTGACTGACTTCCCATAGTGTGCTTGGGTTGTGGCCCAGTGACTTTGAACAGAAGTTTAGGCATCAGCACATTGATGTGTTGTAGCTCTAGGTCCCAAGCTAAATGAGCAGCAAAGACAGAGGCGGACACATCTTTTTCTGTCCTTGCTGGGGCCCTTCCCCTCTCTCCTAAAGCACCAGGAGGACAGTGGGAGGCGGCACAACTGCTTCCCTGCTGTTGTTCTGTGCTCCCGAGCCCCAGGGCTGACTCCGTGTGGCCCTTGCAGTGCTCGGCGCGGTGTGGCACGCCGGGGACCATGAAGCGGGAGGTGCGCTGCTCCGTGGAAGCTCCCCTGTGCGACGAGTCCCACAAGCCCAGCAGCGAGAAGCCGTGCAGGGGCCCGCCCTGCGACCGCCACTGGACTGCCTCCGACTGGGGCCCCGTGAGTCCGGGCATCTGCCGCGCCTCTGGCACCCGGCGCTGGGCTGGAGGGTGGGAGCGGCTGGGCAGATGTGCTGCATCTGCTGGCTCTCTTCTGGCAGAGGCCAAGCTACAGAAGCTAAAATAACCTCTGTTTTTGCCTCTCCTTGCTGTAAATTTTGGTTAACTGTGAGCTGAGCTCCATTCAATAATCTGGGAAGCTCACGGCATCTGGAGAATGGAAGCCCCTGACTAAATGAACCTCTAAAATCCCTTGGGATCCAGTGCAACAGTCCCAGTGTCAGGGCTGGACTCTGGACTCAACCCTACTGGCACCACCAACCCTGACCTCTGCAATCCCCTGCTTTCTGACGTGTCTAAATGCCTTTTGCTCTCTAAGTGCTCAGGTTCGTGTGGAGAGGGGCGCATGAGCCGCTTCATAGCGTGTCGCAACCTGGAGGGAAAGGTGATCTCCAGCTCGCAGTGTGACCTGGCCACCAAGCCCCTGGCTGTCCACCCATGTGGAGACAAGAACTGCCCTGCACACTGGGTGGAGCAGGAGTGGGAGCAGGTAAAGCCAAGCCCAGCCCTGTGTCCTCAGACCTCCTTTCCACCCCATATCCCACAGGATGTGGTGGAAGCTTGGTTCCCTTGGCAGAGCACAGTTCTATAATGTGACCTCCAGACATGGATCTGTATCCTTATCCCAGCTCCTTTGAGAAAAAGGGGAATAGTGAATATCCCAGCTTATCCCTGCCATGCCCCATAAAAACCCCAAAGTTTGTGGCATTCACTGCCTTCTCAATAAGCTCCACGGGAGGGCAGCAATACCTTGAGGAAACTGCTCTCCCACCTGGCTCCTCAGCAGAGCCTTGTTCATTCACCCCCACAAAGGACACGAGTATCCCACAAGTAAAGAGAAAGTCTGAACAAAACCGGCTTCGTCTCTGATAAGTAACAGCTGGAGGTAAACCTGAATCACAGCCCAGATCCCTGTGCTGAAAGTCACATCCAGACCATAACTGTGTACTTGCTTCAGGGATGACAGTCCAGTGAACATGGTCCAGGTGCTCTGTTCCACCCAACACTCAGTCTCTGCACATCTTTTTACTCTCTTTCTGTTCCTCAAGGCTTCAGGCTTCCCCATACATGCTGGTCCAAATCCCAGAGTATCCAAAGAAACACACTGAGTCAGTTGTGAGGCTTGGGTTATTTCTTTCAAGTCTTGAGCACAACCAGGATTTATATAGCACTAAGGAAGAAGGTTTCTAGGAAATAAGGGAAGTAGCCAAGCCCTCTTCCCTCCAATCATGGCTAAGTCTCTTTTCTCACTTTGCTCCCTTTATAGCTACTGACTGCATTCAGCTGAGCCTCCTCCAGCACCAGTAACAAGCACAGGCTGGTTAAACCTGGCAGCTCTGTAACCCTCCCCTGCTCTGGCCCTCTGTGTGGGTCACACACAGTCCTGAAGTGCCATTTTCAGCTGTGACCCGGCTATGAAACTCATCAGAGCTCTGAAAAAGCAGCTGAGCTCCCCACCTTTGCCTGTGCCAGCTTCTTTGCTGTGTTCTCTCTGCTGATGAGCTCTGAGTTCTCAGGATGACTAAGGGTGGATGCAAGCCAGTTGTGCTGGCCCTGCTGTGGTGAAAAAGGACTCAAAGCAGTGAAATCTCGAAATGGCAACTGCCTGTATGGGCATCAGGGAGCAGATCCTGCCTCCTCCTGCTTTTCCTGGTGGTGTCCTGAT
Source organism: Toxostoma redivivum (assembly GCA_013397375.1). Classification (NCBI taxonomy): domain Eukaryota; kingdom Metazoa; phylum Chordata; class Aves; order Passeriformes; family Mimidae; genus Toxostoma; species Toxostoma redivivum. The sequence continues at coordinate 315,874 of VXBI01002866.1, read as the reverse complement.
GGAGAGAGTCCTCCCAGCTAAGTCTGCATAGCTCTGAGTTCAGCAGTGCCTGTCTGTGCACATCACCTGCACTGCACCACTTTGGCCCCCTTGGGCCCACACAAAGCTTGGCAGTACTCAAGATGTAGGTTGCTACATGCATATGCTATGTGGATTTTCAGAACATAGATACACATAAAATAAGACAGAAACAGCCTCTTGCAGTCTTAGCTTGGCTGCTCCAGGCACCCTGCAATAGCTGCTCTCCAGGCCAGCCAAGGTGAACTCCACTGAACGCTAATTACCAGCATCTGTCCCTGCTCCCTGGGAAATCTGGGCAGCACTTCCCTCTGTTAGATTGGTGTTAGCACAGGCATTAAGCCTTCCTTCTGAGCAGAATGCCCTCTTGCCTGAAGCTCAAGCATCATTTGCTACCAGGCTGCTCTGTTCCCTCGCAGTGTGACGCCAGCTGTGGGCGAGGGATGAAGACCCGGCTGGTGCTGTGCGTGGGCCTGGAGAATGGGCTGTACAGGGAGTACCCCGAGAAACGCTGCCAGAGCTCTCTGAAACCTGAGGAACAAGCTGCCTGCTTCAGGAGGCCGTGTTCAACGTGGTTCACCACCTCCTGGTCCCAGGTAGGGCTGGGGGTGGTGGGGAAGGGACAGGGGATGCCTCACAGTCTTGGTTGGTGGAGCAGGACTTGCGCTGAGGCTCTCTGGCAGCCTGCTCTGCCAAGTCTGGATGGGACCCCCGATTCTGTTCTGCCAAGGATCTGCCAAGTCTGGATGGGACCCCAAGGTCTGCTCTTCTGCAGAACAGGCAGCAAGATGAGAGACTGGCACACACAGGCTGGAGAAAATCTTGGGGCATGGGGGTTATTGCTTCAAGAAGAGCCCGCACCACACTCCAGGCATGCAGGATACAGCTGCGTCTCTTCCGCTGCCAGGAGTCCATGTTTTGTCTTTCCCTCGTTCCCTTAATAGTAACTGGTGAACATTTAGGGTATGGGAAGACTGGGGAGCTGTGTCTGGCTTATAGCAGCCATTTTCTCCATTTTCTGTCACAGTATCAATGCTCCAAACAAATACAGTTCTGAGCTGCAACAAAGAGATGAAAAGCAAACTCTCCCTTGCTCTGCCCCAACCCCAGCTCTGGGATGATTTCCTCCAGCAAAAAAAAGGGAGAGTAAGTTTGAGATCAGTGTGGCATTTGACCCAAACCTCCTCAAGAACAGGGATCCCCCCACAGGGATTGGGAAACCTCAGTAGAGCAAAGAACTCGAGAGCTATAGAAAAACAGAAAATGCCTCTCATGTTCTCTTTCCTGCTTCTTCACCCCGACAGTGCAGCAAGACATGTGGTGCTGGTGTGCGACTGCGGGAGGTGAAGTGCTACCAGGGGGAAGCGCTTGCTCAGGGCTGTGACCCCTCTGCCAAACCAGAGGCCAGGCAGATGTGCCAACTCCAGCCATGCCCCACAGAGGCACCAGGTACGTGTGGGAGGGCAGGGAGGTGGAGGAGCCCTTGGCTTTGTCTATGATGTCCATGCTGGGGAAGCACATCTCCTTTATAACCCCTTCTGTGTGTGCTTCTGCTCCCCAGAAGATGTCTGTGAAGACAAAGCGACAGCCAACTGTGTGCTGGTGCTGAAGGTGAAGCTGTGCTCGCACTGGTACTACAGGAAGGCCTGCTGCTGGTCCTGTCGCCTCAAGTCACCCTGAGCGCTGCCAGGCCATACTTCCCTTCCAAGTTCAGGGGCAGCAGCCCCCTCGAGCCAGACTTTCCACTTGAAGCCACCCCACTTGGCTTGGCTGTGGAGCCAGTCCCTGTAGAGCAGCCTGCTCAGCGAGGAAGGATTCCTATGACTTAGTCATCACTGTTCCCTCTCCATCGAGAGAGTTTCACACAAGACAAACCATCAGTGCCTAGAAAGCTACTGAGGAGTGAGTTGGGAGAGCCTGTCCCTGCTGTCACCGTCTCTCAGGGTGCCGAGGCCAGCCTGCGGCAGGGCAGGGACAGCAGCATCCCTCTGCTCTGCCCTGCAGGCTTCCTACTACAAAGGCGACTGCCAAAACACACTGAAAAATTGTGTCACAATAAAGAGATAAACTATAAAACTATGGATTTGGGATGCATGTGCCTAGGGAGGAGCCAAGGGGACACAAGAGGAGCAAAAGCAGGAGTAGGAAGGGTGGAGAGGAAAAATTCTTGCACCAGTAGAGCTTCCAGGCAGCACTGGATAAAGCCCCTTTGGTGTTGCCTGCCAAAAGAACAGAAACCACTCCTGGTTTGTATTTCAAAGTCCTCGTTTATTTCTGACATTGAATTTGGACCCATAGCTGAGCAACAAAGACAGAGAATAGTAACAGGAAGAATCTAAAGTGGAAAAAAATCTGGGATCCCTGCCCCTACCCCATCCTGTTCTTCCACCAGCTCCCAAACCCTCTTATTCTCAGCTGCATCCCTCATTTTTAGAGCCCTTCTAGACTCACCCATTTCCCTGTAGCCGTGCCAGACCCAGGGCATGTGTTGGCTGCAAGGCCAACCCTCATCTTGGCCATCTGGCTGCTCTGGAACTGCATGACCAGCCTTGTCGCCTTGTTACCCTGCGACAGGTCAGGCTTAATTTGCTTGTGACGAAGGTGACAATGGAGTGGCCTTCCTTCAACTACAATGGTGACCCACAGAAGTGTGTTATCCCCACCCTCTGGAGGTCATGGTGCTGCCGTGGCAGTGGAAAGAAAGCCTTTTTGTGTGCCAAGAGGTAGAGCTGGATGCTGGGAGCTGCTGTGCTGGCTCTGCGCTCGCCAAGGGAACAGCATCACAGGGCCGTCTGGCAGAGACCACGCTGGGACAATTAACTTCTCATGGCTCCCAGCATGATGAGACCTAGCTGAGCAGAAGCTCTAGTGGGAAAGAACGGGATTTATCAAGTTAGCCAAGATTTTCTTCCAGTTAAAGACCATGTTTTCAGGGAGAAGCACTGGATGGGAGGCAGTAGGAGCTACAGATTATTGACCAGTAGGATCCAGAGAGCTTTGTTGCTGGTAACTTTCATCTTCCCTCCTGCCTGCCCTTAATGTGAGAGGACATTAAAACCTGCTATCACTATTTGGAGAATGGAAAGAGACTCTAAAAGCGAAGTGGCCAGACCGAGTCTCTAGATAATGGGAATGCAATGTCCTTTTGGGCTGGAGGTGGAGGAGATGGTGCATAACATTTGCTCAGAAGTGTGTGTAAAATGCAGGCTGGGGCAAGGTGCTTGTTTATAAGGACCATCACCATGTTTCGTCTGGCTCCTTTCTTCAGACCAGAGGTGCCAAGGAATGGGTAGGTCCAATGTGTACATCAGCCTTTTGCCTGGTAATGTGGACATTCCAGGCTGGTGCACCCTGTGTCTCTGTGCACCTACTTTTTCTGTGTGTGAACAGGGAGGTCAAGTCCAAATCCTTCTGTGAGCAGTGGGATCATTTCAAATTGCAGTGGTGAAAATAAAACCCCACTACTCATGTTTCTGAGCAGTCCTATCCTATATTGCAAAGGCATGACAAGGGTTTCCTGCCATTGCCTCTAACAGCATCCTCAAGGATCATTGCTGTCCCAGTCCCTCCTCCCTGCTGTGAATGGGAAGTGCTCAGCAGAGCAGTCCTGCACTGGTTGCTATGGAAGTGCCTGGGAATGATGGAGATGTCTCTTTAGTAATTTTTCACTTAATTTGATTTATGGAGGAAGAAGAAACTTTCCCACATTCATTTTTGCAGAAAGGCAGAGTCACTGGCCATCATTGCCAGCTGCAGTGCCGGTGAACCCACATTCATAACATGTTCTAGACACATTTGGGTCTTGTACCCTCTTCTTCCAGAAGCAAAAGCAGGGGACTCCAACCATCTGAACATCACTCTCCAGTGGGAGGGCCTTGCAAAGGAGACGTGAGCCAGTGGGCACTGCTGTTGCTGTCAAAAGCAAAATCCATCCTAAAGCCAACCTTCCTCCAGCTGTCTGAGCTGTCAGGGTGGGGCTTTGAAAGCTGAAGGTAACCAAAACTGCAGTTATTTAGGTATTCAATTCTTCTCATAAGTAAAATCTTGCCATATTCATGGGTCCAAGTTCAAATTGCTCCTAAGAAAGCTTGTGAAGAGTAGAAGAGGTGGGGGCTTTGGCTGCAGGACTGGCCTGTGCCTGTTGGCATGGGTGAGCACTTTTGCGAGGAACTTTGCCTCCCCTAGCAGTGACCTAAATTCACGTCCGGAATTTCTTCAGCATGTGTGGAGACCGAAGCAGGTGGGAGACGGTGCCCTATCTTACACTTGAACAGAAAAGCTAACTGCTAGCAGCGACTGACGCAGCACGAGGGGAGCGGGACGACCTGGATCTTCCCTTCTGCACTTCCCCATCGCTGAGGAGCGCTGCCGTGCCCCGCTCGGCACTGGGATTCACTGGTGGCAGCTGGCGGTCACTCGGCCCATTGCTCCGTGTGCCGGAGGCAGCGGGCGTCACCTCGGGTGGCTGTGTGGGGACACCAAAGGCCTCACTGGGCTCAGGGAGCCAGGGTAATTAAATTAGGTTGTACTGTACATAGCCCTCGTTAGACAAGTCCCTTTGGGAGAGAGAGTAGATAATAATGACACTTATGATGGGTTTGGAGGTGGCCGGTTCAACGTTGCCCTTTGAGGTCTCACTCACCTTCCGGCCCGCGAGGCTTGGCCGTGCCGGGCGGCTCAGCAGGACCGTGCCGGCCTCGGGCTGGGCTACAGGCTCCTCTCCTCAAAGACAAGTGCAAAGCCCCTTCCCCGGAGCCCTGCCGGCTGGGGACACCCTGTGCTAGTGGCAATGGCGACTATACCTCCGTGCTGATGGCCCGCGGGTTCGGGAAGCTGTCGCGGAGGAGGCCGTGGCGGCTCACCGTGTAGCCTTGCAGGGTGGCCATGTTGAGGGGCGGCCCCATCTCCTTGTAGCACGCGGCGGTGTAGGGCACCCTCTCGCCCCCGTTGCGCACCATGTCGGCAGTCCGGATGTAAAAGGGGGAGCCGTAGGGGGAGCAGCTCGGGCAGTAGGTGTGAGCCCCGTGCTGGTTGAGCTCGCTGGGCGGCGGAGCGGGGCTGCCCTGCCCGTCCACCATGCGGGAGCTGCAGGCATTGCACATGACCAGGTGCGAGTGCGTGGGCAGGTCGGGCTCTTCCTCTTCCTCCTCCTCCTCCTCCTCTTCCTCATTGGAGTCATTTTTCTTGCAGCAGTAGTACTGCAGGAAAGGGAAGGGGTTGTATGAGGGGAAACGGAGCAGCCGGTGGGGTAACCCTGCCACATCGCTGCTCCCTTCATCCCCCTGCCGCAGAAACCCTCCAGGGCTTCTTGCTGATCTGCTCCATCATTCCTGGGCCCGTGAAGCGGCAGAAGCCACACAAAACCTGGACCTGGGCATGCTGCAGGAGGCCCCTGCTGGGGAACTCACCCTCATCCCCCTGTGAGGTTTGCAAGGGGAAGGTATTTCATCCTGCCAGTTAAAAACTGCTCCAAGGAAGTGCTGTGCTTTTCATCACACGGGCACTGCTGCATGGCACAGACTTCACATTAACTTTTAAAGAGCAGGAGGTTGTAGCTAGCCGTTGTTGAAAGCCTCCTCGGTTGATTTACAAGGGGAAAAAATTATATAAAAATCTCCATTTGCTATTGCAAACCCAGCCAAGCCTGCACCTCAATCAGTAAGTGCTGCAGAGCCTCAAAAGCCTCAGGGCAGTACCCCCCACACCTAGGGGAGAGAAGGACATAACTGCAGCACTTGGGGGGATAGGAGGTTTCAGCTCCTTGCCATCACAGGCAAAAAAAAAAAAAAAGCCCATCTAGACCCTTCATGCAGCAGCACCTTGGCCTGGGGAGCACAGAATCATAAAATGTCCTGAGTTGGAAGGATCAAGTCCAACTCCTGGCCCTGCACAGGATAGCCCAAAAATCATACTGTGTGCCTGAGAGCATTGTCCAAGCATTTCTTAAGCTCTGGGAGGCTTGGGGCTGTGACCACTGCCCTGGGGAGCCCATTCCAGTGCAAGTGGGGATGGCAAGGTGGAGGACACTCACCTGTAGCCTACAGTAGCAGAGCACAGCAATGATGCACAGTAGGATCACCGTCGCTAGGATTCCCCCGGTGATAACAACAGTTCCCGCTGTCATCCGACCGATTCTCCATCAAACTCTGGAAGGCAGGGACACAAAACTCACCTTCCCTGGTTTTGTCATCATATCGTGGATGTGATACCCACAAGCCATCCCAAAATATTGCATCCTCATTCCCCTCTCCCCAGCTGGAAAAGTATCATCCAATATTATCCTCTTCCTCTTAGTGAGAGGACACCTGAGACGCAGCATCACATCCCCTCACTGTTACTGCTACTCTGGCTTGGGGTCTTTGTCACTCCACAGCCCACTGGCAAAACCTCACCCTTACAGAGCCAAAAGGGATGATTTCTACCCTCCTGGCAGAAAGTCCTGTTTCTGCTTCAAAATGCAGGAACAAACCTGGGCTTTTCACCAGGCAAAGCCAAAGGGGAGCTTCTGAACTCCACAGCAGTCTGAGCCCAAAAATTGCAACTTGGCTGTCTGTCAGGCACTTACAAGGCTAAGCAGCCCCCACCCCCATCCCTGTGCCATGGCACCCAGGGGATACTCACGTTCAGTGACGGAGGCGTTGGACCTGGAAGAAGTGGAGGGAGAGGTTAGACATGGCCTGACAGCACCCCTTGCACCTGCCTGCCTTTCCCCATTTCTCAAGAATTTGCCTTGATTTGGGATCTGCAGGAAGCCCTGCTTCACCCCTGTGTCATTTTCTTTAATCTGAAGCAGGGAAAGGAGGCATTTCCCAAGCTTGGAGCAATGCTCTACAAGAACAAGGAGCAGGCCTGGCTTAGTCAGCACTTGGCCTTTTCCACTTCAAAATTTATTACAAGGGAGGCAGATGCATCATTTCGCCGATGTTTTAGGTGCCACTGGGAAATGAAATCTCTCCTCCATCCCCTCCAGGTGAGCCCCAGCATCCCCCCCCACCCCACAGACACTTACCCAGAAAAGGACAGGCAGGACGTTGCAGTCACGCTGGCCCTGGGCCGGATGGTGGGGACAGGCAGCACCACATGGCCACGGGGAGACTCGGCAGCCCTGGGAGAGAGAACACGGAGAAAAACTCCACCATCAGCTCATCCCCGGTCCCAAAGGGCTGCCCAGTGTCCATCCCCACCAATGCCACCTCTGTCACCACAGTGTGGCTAAATAAATTGCTTTTTTTAGGGAGACTGCCAGGAAAGGTGGGTGCTGCAAAGGTGGGTAAAGCAAACTGCCAGGAAAGGATGATCCCGTGTCCCAAATCTGCCATTTCACCAAAACTGAGGACACTTCTTGTACCAAGAAATGGGTGTAGCCATCACCCCCCATCACCTCCCACCCTCCCGGCAATGCCCAGTGCAGCCGCATTTCATTATTGGCCCCCGCATCCCTCTGTGCCTTGTCCAGAGCAGGGATAATTGATAGAGCCCAAGTGCCAGCCCGTTGCAGCTTAGGAGATCTAATTACCCACTCACCACGCGGCCCTAATTAACGAAGAGAGGTGGCAGCTTCCAGGCGAGACCTTCCCAACTCTGCCCTGGCCCCTCTCTGCTGCATGTCCCAGTAGGCACAGTGTGAAATCTTCCCCTCCAAAAATCACCCACCCTCCTCACTCTGCTGTGGTGGTTTGCACATCCTGCCTGCCACAAATTGATTTTCAGCTCATGGGAGGTTCCTGCAGGAAGCCCAAAGGAGGGCACGCATTGGATTTCCTCCTTGAGCCGCTCTCACACACGAAACAAAGGAAAAAAACAAAAACCCAAAGAAATCAATATGTCCATAACCCAGCTAATATCTCCATCCATCAGGAGACCCAGCACAGAGCTAATAATAGAGACCAACACACTCAGCTCCTGCTCCCTGTTACCAAACCGTACCCTGAACCACTGCCAGGAGTGTGAAGGGACACACAGGGGGCCTTCAGTGCGGTTTTCATCTCCCCAGGTGCCTTCCTTAGCAGGGAAAAGGTGACAGTAGGTGGCTGAAAATGGCAAACACTGACCTTTGATGACCCTAAGAGGGACATGCCGCAAGCTGGGCGGTGATGGATGGTGCAGGCGGCTGTTCACGTCTAGAAAACTTCATTTCATGGGAGCTGTGATTTGATTTAGAGCTTAGAGAGCAACATCCAATTATCCTGAGGATTGGAGTGAGCATGCAGCCCTGGAGAATGACTCCGGGCAAGGAGGGACTGGCCTTGGGGATCCTCTGGTCACCTAAGAGGCCTGAGTGTCTCAGAGGATGGCTGGACTTCCACATGCCCATCTCTGGCATTCCCATTTCTGGGAATGCTGGGATCAGCATTTCACTAGCTCAAGAACTGGGCTCTTCTTTATTAAAATACTGAATGTTAAACAAAGGCAAAAAATGAAAATGAAGCACAAGAAAAGCATTGCCTTTCCTCTTCTCTTTGGAGGGGGTGTTTTACAAGACGAGGAAATTCCTGCCCTTCTCTCCTTCCCCAAACCCAGCCCACCAGCAGCCCAGAAGTTCATTTTCTACCGAGTGTGTGCCCATAAAATAGCTTTCTCTAGTCCACAGCTCTCTCCTGCATGGAAATGGGGAATGTAACACCTCTCAGGGAAGGAGCAAGAGCCACAGTCTCAGAAGTAACTGGGGTTTTGGGAATTACAAGCTAAATACATCCAGAAAGGGGCAGGACAACTACAGCAGCCTTTTTACATCTCTGCCACCAGGAACCAGCCCATACCCATTTTCCATCCACCCTTCCCAAACACATCCCAGCCTGCTGAAAAAGGAGCATTCTGGGCTCCACCGGCTCAGCTCCACACAGTCCCACCACTCCATCCCAACAAAAGGCCATACATTTTCATGGATCCTGGGCTGCACTGTGAGCTGAGCTGTCCTAGAGAGGGACTGGACACAGAGGCATCCTAGGAGATGGATCCAATTGGACAAATCCAATTCCCCGAGGCACAGTCCCATTTCTCCTTCTGGCTCAAAAGGGGAGTCGAGAGTTGTTTAAATATTTAAATATCCCAGGTCGAGCCTTGGCACCCGCTCCCGGGTGGCTCAGGAGAGGCAACAACCCGAGGGTGGCCGCGGGGACCCTCTGGCACATAAATCATCTGGATAAAATCAGGATTTGTACGAGCAGGGCTGCGTTGCCCTGCCTGCCTTTCGGGGAGCGAGCAGAGCGGTGTCACTGTCCCCGCGGGTCGGGAGGGGGCGGAGGGCGGGTCCGCGGCGTTATCGAGCTCCTCCGGGCAGTCGCTTGCTGCAGAGATACATTTTCTTTAATATTGCCTCACGGCGCAAAGTTACGGCCTGAAAAGTGACTCTGGGAACGAGCGGCATCTCAGGCTTCTGTGTTTATTCTCCTTCGATGACGTCCATAGCAGATTTGCACGGTTTGCAAGCCGGTGGCGAGGTTTTTGCCAGCCACCAGCCCTCCCAGCACAGCTGAGACACTCCCGTCCTCACTCACCCTGGGTGTCCCCGCAGCCTCGAGCTCATTCCTGCCACCCAACAGGGGTCAAACACTCCTACCAGAGCTCGGGAGCAGGCTTAGGCTGGGCCAGGGCGCGGCTGTACACACAGAGCATCATGCCGAACCTTGCCACGGGTTCTGCCCCGAACCAGGCTCTGCTCTCCTGGTTTTGCTCTGCAGCTCACGGGATAATTCAATGAAATGTCTGCCTGGTAAATTAGCCCGGCCGCTGCCTCACCAGAGTCATCTCCCAGGGCCTAATTGGAAAAAACCAGCATCAGGGGCTGCCTTTTCAAAACAGATTATGGCAGCAAACAACAGGGCAGCTCCCAGGCAGCGGTGACCTGCCCCGTGGTGAGATTCAGGGGGATCAAGCCTCTGCTGCAAACCCCCAGCCATGGGGCAGGATGGGTGCTCAGGCAAGGCTGGGGTCCCCCACGCTCCCTGTGTGTCAGCTGCTCTGTGCTGCAAACCACGAGGGGCCAAACCAAGCCACGGGGGAACAGAGCCGAGGAGACCCCATCACACAAACGAGCAGAGCCAAATGAAATTTTACCCAGAGCAATGGCACTGTGTGATGCAGCTCGCAGCCCCCCAGCAGCCTCCCTCTGGTCCCAGTGTTCACCCCCAGGCTTCCTGCCCAAGTGGCAAACCCCTGGCTCACTGTGAAGCCAACCAGCTGAACCTGTGCTGGTTCTGCTGGAGTTATACTGGAGTCTGGACCAGTCTGCCAAGAGAAATCACAGGAGCACTTGAGAAAACTTTTATTTCTGCCGGTTGCAGGGAACTCCAAATAAGGTTTTTCCCAGCAGAAAGAGTGTTTTGTGTGACTCATTTCCTCCCCAAGGTTTTTTCCTGCTGTGATGCCTTTGGTGCTTTGAACCACGTGGGGTTTTCCCAGCAGTTTTGCTGCAGCCAACACCCTGCTCCTGGCTACCACAAGGGCAGACAGGTCACAGAGGTGACACTGTCCCCCAGCTGAGGCTCCAGTGAGTCACAGTCAGTCATCAAAACCAAAAATTCTATGCCCTGCTGCAAGTCTGCCCTTGCTTTCCTTCCACCACCTGGACCACCTCCTCAAGGCTCCCCACTGCCTCTTCCCAGCCCAGCGATGCGAAAGACAAAATATCAACACGAATGTGAAACCAGCTCTTTTCTTGCAAAAGCTTTGTGGAAAGGGCAAGATATCAATCACAATTAAAAAAGAATCAAAGGCCTTCAATGGTGGAAGCTGCCAGCCATACCCCAGCTCCCGGGTGGGCATGAAGGGCTGCGGTCCTGCTGTAACACTGTGCTCCTGACCCGCTGAACTCAGGAGATCCCTTCTACTGGCCATCAAACTCCGCCAAAAACCTCCTTCTTGCCCACTCAGGTTCACTGCCTCCCACACCGTGCCTCATCCTGCCCATCCACCCCATCTCTGGGGTGGGAGCCCCAGAGAACATCCCTGCCAAGCAATTTATCTTTACAGCCACAAGGGACCAAGCATCCCCCTCCAATCTCTGTCCAGGTGTGTGAAGCCCTGGCACATTCTGGGACCAGCTGGCACATCCGCATTCTTCTCCCTGGAAGACTTCCTAGCGCTTCTCAGACTTCTGGAGGAAGGGCAGCTTTGCAGGGTGGGATTTCTCAGGCATGGATTATCCTGGTATCTCGTTACTTGGGCACCTCATCTGCCCTTTATCTCCTTAAGTGACTATTCAGATCCTGTCCCGCCTGCCTGCATGGATTAACTGCAGCCATGGATATGATGGAGGGATACAGAAGGGATTGTCACCCCACCCAGTCCCCAAAAACACAGACACCAAACCCCGTGGGCTCAGCCAGGGCTAGACCTGGATCAAGGCGAGTCTCTACATAACTACAACCCCATTTGCAGCTCTTCCTCATTGCTCCTCCTCATTTAAGCCTGGGAGGCTTAAAACCCAGGCAGGAGAATGGCAGCTCCCTCCTCAGCCCCCCACACGTCTCCTACCCCCTGTGTTTGCTCAGCCAGCTCCCAGTCAGCCCAGCTCGGGAGCCAGGGTGGGTGGATGCAGTCCCGGGAAGGGTGGTGAGTAGCCCTGGACACCGGGAAGGCGTCAGAGGAGGGCAACCCCCAGCGGGATGCAGGATGGGAATATCCTGGGCCTGATCCACACAGCTCATCTCCCGCCGCTGTGCCCAGGGTTCCTCCCAGGGCAGCTCCTGGCAAAAGCCTCATGTGGCCAAGGCCAGGAACGTGTGCTGGGGAGCCACTCCACCGTGCTCCCAAAATAACCAGGGACAAAACTGGCAGCATGAAGCCAAGTCACACAGAGAAAGGCTTTGGAGATTATCCTGCGCATCAGATCCCCGGGTTCTCTGGAGCCAGCCAGTACCTGACCAGCATCCCTGCTGCAGGCACTGTCCCTCCCAGCGCCCACACATCCCCATCAGGACCAGCAGCCAGGAGTGGAGCAAGCCGGGATGCTGGGTGCGTCCCAGGTGAGATTGACCCTTGCCAAAAAGCTGGAGAATTTTCCCACACACATGTGCTAAAGGCTTGGGACCTTGCCTATGGCACAGCCTGAGGAGAACCAGAGCCCAGGCTGTATCCTGCCATATTGTGGGTCCCTGGAGAACACAGACCTGGAGAGCAAGGACTTGGGTCTTACTTGCACCCCATGTTGCTCCTGTCACAATGGGTGCCTACAATGTTCAGCAAAAGACATGGATCCTTGTGAGACTAGAAAGGATCAGGAAAGGTTATTTGCTTCCACCTTGGAATTGCTGATTTGCACCTTGTACTGCTGTGGGTATCCTATGACTGATTTAACCCCGTGGCAGGGCACCAACGCACCTCAGGTGTTCCCCAGCATCAGCCAGCATTCCCAGCACTTGCCCCAGACTCTCCCCAGCAGTGGGATGGAGCCAGCCTCCCATCAAGGATGCTTCACTGTTCATTCCCAACCCTGGTCTCTCCAGCACACTCTCATTGCTTCAAGGTGAAACCTTCAACTCCTCACACCAGTGGGTTCTTCCTGTCAGGGCAAGGACATGAAGACCTGAGCCAAATCCCTCCATTCCCTGGGGGCTGCAAGCACACTCTCTGGATATATGATCTTCTCCCTGGTTTGATTTTCTTGCTCCTCCCCCATAGGAAGGTGCATGCTCTGCTCTCCAGTGAAGCTAATTCCACTGGGACTCAGTGACACCAAAGGCATCTTCATCCCAGGGACACAGTAGAAGAGGAGAACCAATCCCAGAAGCATTGTTCAGAGGAACTCCACAGAGCATCCCCAGCAAGATCCAACTGAGCAGAGCAGTGAGTTTCCCTCCAAAGATTTTTTTTTCATTAAGGCAGTTTCTCAGCAGCTGTCCGTGAAACAACCCCCAGGACAGCTTCTTCTCCAAGGCACCACTTCATCATCACCCTTCTTGCCCTGGACATTGATGCCATCTCACCTTTCCCACCTCATTTCCACCATTCCCATGAAAATTCTTTACCCAGTTTCCCAGTTTCCACACAGCTTTGTCCTTGCTGCCCTATCCCAGTTCCTTCCAGCCTGACACATGAAACACAACTTGTGCAAAACCTTTCCATGCAGCAGCAAGCTCTGCTCCTGAAAGCAAAGCCCAGGGGAAAAGCTCTGGATGAGGCTGGAGCCTCTGTAATCCCATCAGCTGCAGTCCCCCTCGCATGGCACACCGGGGCAGATCTTTTGTGCCATGGCATCACCTAATTTACATGTTTTGCTAAAATAAAACACAAAATAAATTCTCTGTCTTACCCCTTGGGTTTAACCTGTTCCCTCCTGCAATCTGGGGACTGGTGGCTGAAACAGTGACAGATGTTTGAAGGGTGCTGCTCCTCAGGGACATGCACGGGATGTCCCCCTGTGTCCTGCCACCATCTGCCCTCCTGCCTGCAAGTGTACCAGCTAGACAGCCACTGTGGAGGTATTCAATTAACAAAGACACCATTAGGGGTAATTGCACCGTTTACCAGTTAAGAGGAACGAAGGGAGAGGAGCCTTGTGTTTGCCCATAAGGTGAGGGGCTACCACCACCCCTCTTGGTTTCAGAGGTCTTTAAATCCTATTTACATTACAGTTAGGAAAACTATATGGACGCCTATAGGTGATACACTGCACTTTCCCTTTCACATTTTTCTGCTTGCCTCTTACTCATGTCCATCCAGCCATGGGGCCAGCTGAGATCTCTCCCAGCTGCCTACCAGATCCAGGTAAGGATTATCAGGTAATGGCCATCAGCATTTCTAACAAACCAGGTACATCTGTGCCCACTTCCAGCCGGGCAGGTGCCCTTTGGCACAAGGGAACAGACAACCCCCAACATCACAGCTCCTCCAACAAAAATCCCAACCCTAGGGCTGGTTATAGTTTAACCCCTCTCTCACAGTAGCTGCTAATCTGCATAGTGCTTGGGAAGTATCTTTTTTTCCAAGGGAAAGGGAGATGGTGGATGCCAGCCCCGGGGAGGAGGGCACAGGGAAGGGCAGCCTCTTCCTCTGCATGATGCAAGACCTGCTGCTCCAACTGCCAGCATCCCCCCGGCATGTTCACTTGGAGTAGAAACAGAGATTTATTTTAATGACTCATTAAAGCCTAATTGCATTCAGGCAGCAATACAGAGAGAGGAGCCTGCCACGTGCACCAGTACTACAGTCGGGAGGGCTCTCGGAGCCTCCCCGAAAGCGCAAGGCAGACAGACTGTCTCTTTTTAGAGGGGCCAGACATCAGGGCCAGCTGCTGGCTCTGGAAGTGTGGCTTTGTGATCAGGATCCAAAAAACAACCCAGAAAACTCTCTGATCTTCTCTTCATTTGCCTCTGTCTGCCCGATGTGGCAGCTGCCACCAGATGCTCATCCCTGAGCTCCAAGGAGGAGATATGACTTGCCGTCTCCAGGGCTCTGGGTGACCATTTCCTAGCCTTGGGGACACAAGTGTTTGTAACTTCCCCCTGGGCTTCCAAGGACCCCATAGCAGGAGCAGGGTGGGATCTGTATCGGAGCCACCCCAGGTCACCCAGGCAGAGAGCTGGACGTGACACAGGGATGAGCTGCTCCTCCCATCCTGAGGGCACCACAAAAAGTGGCCATGCTACAAACCAGCCAGCCTGGAGGGGAACCAGCCCAAACCACACCCCTGGCGATTCAGCAAAACCCTTGCTACTGACACCATCCACAAGGAGCCCTCGTACCTCATCCTTCCCAGTGGGATGCAGACCCAGTGACAGACACGCCATCCATTGGAACAGGAGCTTACAGCCACTCCGACCTCCAGAGATCCCCATCCTCAGGACACACTCTGGGAAGCCCCTCCTGCTCTTCTCACCAGAGTGAGACACCCACAGCACCCACAATTATGCCAGTGGTGTGCTGTGGGAGGTCAGCCCATCTGGAGACAGACACCCCATGGGATGGACAGGGTTACCCAGCCACAGCTCTGCTTTTCAAGCCACCAAGAATCCATCTCTCAGAGATGGCCCATCCATCGGGATCCTGGACCACAGCCCCATGGCTGCACACACCATGGAAACCTGGAGCCACACATTGCTCTGGGGTCGAATGCACGGCACTGCACCTGACCCAAACCCCACTGTTTGTGGTAAATCCAAGTGGAATTATTCCAGGATCAGGTCCAGGACTGACTTTTCCATAAAGCTATGGAGAAAGCTCACCTGCAGTTGCTTTACAGGACTACTCACACTCCTTTCATCCCCTGCATCCCAGCCAGAGCAAGGAGGCACAATGCAGGCACAGGCGGGCCAGCCCTGCAGAGCTCAACTCTTCCCTGGATTTCAGACCAGCTATTTTTTTTTTCTCGTTGATTTATCACACAGCAGGGCTACAGACTCATCCATCACTCAGGATGCTCCACCTCACACAGCCCCATCAGGCAGGAGCGGGGCTGGCCGGGGTGGTCACGCACACACCGCCACACGCGCCCAGTGAGAAGGAAAACCCAACGTGAAGTCTCTGAATGTCCCCTGCAAATGAAGTGTGAAACTTGCTTTCAAGAAAACAACGGTAACGGAGCCGTGATAAATATTTCATCCTGGTGGGAAAGCAGCGACAGGGAAGGTTAGGAGGGCAGAGGTGCCAGGATGGATAGGGGGCAGCAGGGATGGAGGACGGAGGGGGAGAAGGTGGAGGCAGCTGGGGCAGGGAACAAAAGGAACACCACAGCCTGACCTTATTTCTGTTTGCCACTTCCCCTGGGGACTATTGGATTTGAGGCATGACCACAAAGTAGGTCCCAGAAATAGGAGCATATCTTGTGTTCCTGTTTGTGCCCATGGCTAAGTTGGGCGATCCTGCAGCGGCTGAGAGCAGCTCAACCAATGCTCCATACTAAACCTTCCCAGCAGACACACACTGCTGCCCAGCTCTCCTGTTAGTCCATGCACCCAAAATGCCCCATGCAAAATGGCTGCAGAATGCTCTGCATTTCTCCACAGAAGAGGGTTTGCCAAGTGCAAAATCCTTCACACCTGATTTCCACCCTGCAAAGGATCTTTTGGGCTGGAACAGTGCAGGGCTGAGCTGCCTCTCCTAAGCAGGTCTCTGGAGCTGGCTGCCCTCATGCCTGTGGCCAGGCTGAAATCCAGCACTTTGAAAAGATACAGACAAGGATTTCACATCCCAGCAGAGTTGGTGCGGAATAGGATTAGACTCACTGATCTGATGTCCACCATCACATCGAGAATGGCAGCCTACTGATGTTCTTCCCTCTTGGATTTTCAACAGGTGAAAAAGTCGTTCCTAGGAAAAGCCTTTTCTCCTAATCCCTGTCAAAGCCCAGGTTTGAACCCTTTGGATCCTGCAGGAACAATGCTGAATGCCAACCAGCAGCCCCAGTACACACAGTATCCCTCAAACAGCATCACAGGGAATTCTGAGGCTTAGGAAAGCAAAGGGCAAAGCTGAGGAAGGGGAAAAAAACAGCCCCAGAAACACAAAGCCTCCATCGGGGTGGAATATTCCACCACCCCTTAGAAAATCTCTCTGCTGGAGAGATAATCAATAGTACACAAATGACATATAGCTGAAAACACTACATGTTTCCACATGCCATTTTGGAGGGAATAAAGCCCTCCAGGATAACCTTAAGAGAAAACAAAAGCCAGGCAAATAGCTCAAGCACAGGTCTCCTTTAATTACTGCAGCCCAGTGAGAGATAAAACAGAGATCCTTCGGAATAAACAAAAGGATTTGATTTCCTCCACTTCAGCAAAGGCAGCCACCATTTCGGTGGAGAGGTTTGGTGGTGAGGCTGGGGATTTGATAGGCTGACATGTCCTTGATAAATGGCAAAGCTTTGGGCCCCAGGAGAGGGAGCAGGAGGCTAAGCCCCTGGCTTGGGACTTCCAAAACTTCAAGTGGCTGCAAAGAAGTAGGTTTAGAGCCCGGAAAACTCTGTCCTACCCATCCGAGCTGCCATCAGAGCCCACGGGAACTGAACGAACCCAGCACAGCGCTAAATCGGACCACACAAGCCTGAGAAAACGAGTCGGGATCCTGTAGGGGACCACAACCCCGGAGCTTCGCCCAGACGAAGCTGTGGCGCAGGGACTCGGCGCAGCCCCGGGATGCAGGGAGCAAGATGATGCTGGGAGCAGGATGGTGCTGGGAGCAGGATGGTGCTGGGAGCATCCCACCCGAGCATTCCAGCCCGTTGTGCTCAGCGCCCCCCACCACTCGGGCTTCCCCCTTCCCAGCGCAGCCCCAATCCCTGCCAGAGCCTTTCCCTGGCCCCGAGGCCGCCGGAGACCCGCGGAGCGGGAGAGGCGGAGTGCCCGAGCCCTACCTGGGTGCCCGGGCCGGGAAGGAGCGGCGGCGGCGGGTCCGGAGCGCGGCGGCAGCGGCTGGGGCGGGGACGGGCCGGGACCGCGGGGGAGGGCCGGAGGAAGAAGAGGAGGGCAAGAGCAATAACAGCGGGAATAATAAATAATAGGAAGAAGAATGATCACCGGAGCGTGGAGCGGGAGCGCCCAGGCGGGTCCGGCCGCGGGGGAGGAGTTTGTCGGGGCCAGAGCTGCCGCCCCCAGCACCGCCCCCCGGCCCCGCGGGAGGGGAGAGAGGGAGGACACCCACTCGGCACACACAAAGCCTAATCGTGTCCCGGGGAGAACACACTGGCAGCACCCCCGAACTCTTGGGTACCTTCAGGCTACCCCCAAAGCCAAGCCCTACAGCGCCCCAGTCACTGTCAAACCTGCAACATCCCCATGCCCAGGTCCTGCAGCACCCCAAAGCCACTCTTGCAGTCCCCTGAGCACCCCCATCCCTAACAGCGTCTCCTGATGTTACCACTCTCTCGGCCCCATGCAGGTGTCCAGAGACTCTGGCTTGATCCATTCACCATGTCCCAACTACTCATACTCCTCCACCTCTGCAAACAGCCAGGAGAAAAATCATCACATGCCGCTGCCACAGGGATGAGCCAGGCCCAGGGGTGGGCATGCCAAGCCTGTCCACCGTTTTTCAGACAGAATGACATCCCCTCTCCACGACTCCCTGTAAAACATGTCTCTCTGAGCAGACACTGGCTCCCCAGCGTGAGGCCAGAGCTACTGCTGGCTTTGCTGCAAGCTCAGCCCATTGCTGTGTGCCCCAAGCTGGCACTGGGAAGCATAAAAGGTATTGTCCCCAGTAAGAGTTTCCAGCTCCTAGGAAGCTTTGAAGCTCCAAAGCAAGAGTTTAAGCTGGAGAAGGTACAGCTTGCAGTTGGCATCGCCTTTGGAAGCAGAGAGCTGCTCACTGCTGCGAGCTGTGATAAAGATAATTGAATCTCATGCCTTATACCACAAGCTGACCGCTGCGAGTGTGAGGATTACTGTGCCAGGAGAACATATGTTTGCCTGTTTCTCTCTGATTTTGGTCTCAACAGGGCACAAAAGCTATGGCAAGGCAGTGCAGCTTGGTGGGATCAATGCAAATCTCTGCTACAGTGAGGCAGTCAAACTCTCCCGTGCTTCAGTTTCTAAGGACAAGATACCACTGATACTTTTCCTCCCTGCAGAGCAAGCTATAAAGCTGGGCAGAAAACACCACTCACCTTCTCCTCTGTCACCTTGCCATCCGTCAAGGCATTCCGTTGGGCATGGATTGCTCTCCCCGTTCTTCCAGTCCAGCCCTTGCAGCTGCTCACTGCCGGTGCCAGGAGCCCGACTCACTGATTTCTCCCCAGGATCCAGCGGCAGAGCTGAGCCAGGAGGAAATATGCACTCGTTTGGATGCAAATGGCTCTGAGCCTTTAGCAAAAGGGCAGGCTGAATTATGAAATGCAAAGGCGAGATAAGTGGATCCTGCCACAGCACTTACCCTCTGTGCTGCAGGATCCAAGTGCCTGCTGGCTGTGGGATGAAGGGCTGCGTGGCACACACAAACACCTGCACTCAGCCCAGCCAGGGACAGCCTCCCTATCCCCCTGCTGATAGGGGAATCCACATCATCCACTCCAGCACATCAGGGGGCTGGCAAATACAGAGGAGCACTGGGCGAAAAGAGCGAGCACGCAGAGTATTTCTGCGCATTTTCCCGTTAGTTGGGCTTCAGAGCTGCTAGAGGGATGAGAATTAGAGACATCCAGGCGAGCACAGAGGAGGAGGAGGAGGCCAGGAAAGGTGATAAAGTCATTTCCTGGGCTGCTCTGGGCAGGATGCTAGGAGGTGATGACAGCCCAGGATGCAGGGAGAGCCACTTCTCCCCTCGGCAAGCACTGCCAGGGCTATGAGAGGCATTATTACAGCTAATTCGGGAACTGAGATTTCGCCGTTTCCATGGATGGACATGGAAAATAGTTTCTTTGGGATTAAGGAGTCACTTGGCTTACACAGAGCTGAGATTGCCCAGATCCAGATGATGCTCCTCCATCACCCCTGTGGCTTTGGCCCAAAGCAGGCGGGCGCTGCAGGAGATCACAACAAAGCGAATGTGAAACAGCATCGCTCCAGCGAGCAGGTTATCAGCTCGCCTGATTCCAATGCTGGTCTCATTTTTTTCCCCCTCAAGCTGTCTTTCCTATTGTTGTTTCATTATTTTTGAAAGCAATGCATGGGTGACCAAACAGAACAGAGAAGGTGGGATTCCCACTTGTAGTGGCAGGGAAAAGCTCAGAAACAGGAGCGCCAGATGCTCTGCAATGGGGAAGAAAATTAAAGCCGAAGTTTTGGTTTTCAGTTGATGTGGTTTTAAATAAAACACAGCATTTGGGAGGCTCAGCTGGCATGTTCAGAGTGTTTGAGGTTAGCACTACTGGCAAATCAAGCAGCAGTTTGATACAAAATACTTGTCAAGTTCATATTTCAGTTTGTTTTGGGGCAAGAGCAACACAAAGCACCTGCAAAGTATCCTGCCTTGTTGGCATCTTGGGATCAGCTGCTATCAGGGCACCACAAACAGCTCAGCATGCCCAGGCCTCAGGTACACAGGTACCCTGGCAATAGAGGGATCATGAGCCTGCCAGACTCTCACCCTCTGCAACCCTCAGATGTTGCAGAACCCACACCTACAATTGACTTTAAAGCTTGCAAGTGTCACAGCTAATCCCATATCAGCATGGGAAGTTCTTGTGGGTTTTATAAAATTCCACCTTTCACATGCTGGAAAGGATTTCACTGACTAGTTTTTAAAAAACTCCATAAAATACTTTTGGATCCTTCTGGGTTTTTCTCTGTTGTAAAAACATCTAAGTCTCCAGACTTTCCACAATGATACTTCACAACTTTATTCATGAGGATGAACATTGGTAAATAACTCAGTGAGTCCTTAGTTTAGGTGCTTCTTCCACGATATCTGCACATGCAAACCCTGTGAGATGCCCAGGTGTGTGCACAGGGCCCCAGCCCTGCCATAGAGCCCTGCTCCTGGGTGCCCTTGCCTTGGTACACCTCACCCCCTGCACTCCAGCACATCAATCATTTCCTTCCTGTTCAGGCCAGAATTTCCACCAGCCCAAAACGCTGATGCTGAAGGATGCTCAAAAGCTGAACCTGCAGCTGCTGGCAGGAGAATTTATTTTGTTCTATGCTAGATCTTGCTTTTATTTTCATTTTAGCACAGGTCAAGGCTGCTGTATCAATCAGAAAAAGCCTGACAGTGCCAAATTCTGTCCTCACCTGCAAATAGCCTGCTCCTCACAGGTTTCAAGCTCTCTAGTTACCTTGTGCATTCAGCATCAGGGCTTCTGGGCTGAAAATGGGGAATTAACACACGGAAAGGTCCTCGGGAGTCAGACAGAGCGTGTTTCCGTGTCTCTGGTAGGGGGGTGAGGGTATCATGTTGAGACACTGTGACCTATGCATACACTGGACCTTCATCCCTCTCATCCTCATCCAGGTGCATATGGCCACAGCCTCCCAAGCCTGCCTGCTCCCTTGGGAGAGCTCAGGGGAGCTAATGCACAGCTTCCCCTTGCACAGCACATCTCCCATGCCAGATGTGCATTCATTAGTCATCATGCACCTCAGTGGGTTCGCTTTTGCCTGCACAAACACTGAAAAAATGAGCCCAGCCACGCAAGGAATATCCAGCAGGAGCTGCCCAGCAGCCCTGACATCTCCATTATCTGAGGGATGTGCCCATCCTGCAATCCTGGGATCACACATATCCAGGCACTAGTGTCATAGGAAGGTCTCTGTGCAGCTGCACCCCCCCC
>VXBI01002866.1:225666-294664 GCA_013397375.1 Toxostoma redivivum | reverse complement strand
TGGGGGAGAGATGTGCCGTGGCACCTGCCATCCACTGAATGGGGCAGATGGTTGTTTTCTCCCAGGAACATCACTAGAGCTATCTAGGAACTGCAGCCTGGGTGTTGAGGACCAGGGCTGTCCACACTGCACGGGGACACACAGGGCTGCCCATCTCTGTGCTGGAGGAGAGACAGAATGAACCTTGGCTAATATCATTAGCTAAGAGTTATGCTTTCTCCTTCTCAAAGATAGACATCATTAAAGCTCAGGCTTGAGTATTTCACATCCAGAGCTGCAATGATGTTTCCCAGGGGTAGGGGTTTACAGCTTTGGGCTGTGATTAGGCAGCAGGGTAGTATTAACCCCTCACACTCCCAGAGCATCAGCAAGATGGAGGAGGAGCAAGAGCTGCTTCCCTCCTTCAGCTGGCACAGTCTCCCCATCCCAGGGCATGGGAAGAAGCTCAAAAGTCCAGGAGGATCAAGGGACAGGATTTAAAGCTATGGAAGGCAAATCTGGGTAGCCCATGGGGTACTTTACCTGTGTGCTCCTAGACCTTGCCAGAAGTGAAGGATGCACTTTACCTTACCTTGAGATAGTTCAGATGTGGGGAAAATATCCCATATTACATTTTGGACTGTTCAGTCTAAAACTGGGATGTTTGCCCTGAACTGAGTTAACACATCCTTCCAGGTTCATCCTCCCCAGGAGACACAGAGTAAGACACACAAAGGGAACAGGCTCCCTTGCATGGGGTCTGGGCAAGTTTGGGATAAAAAAGCAGGAAGGGACAGCATCACCAGCTGGATCCACTGGCACAGCTATGAGGAGGGCAGTGCCCATGGAAAACTTGGATAAATTAAAAAACCTGTTGATTTTCACCCTCCTTGCCCAGCACATGTGAGAAGGCAGGGTTTTCTCCAGCCGACACAGGGATCCCATGGGGAAACTGCTGATGCCCTTTCCTTCACTAGTGGATACAGCTCTGGCATGAGACAGCTTTCCTTTTGTCCACCCACAAACATGAAGCCTAAATATTTGATGGATCTGAACTGCTTTTCCTGGCTCCAGGAAGGAAATGCCCCACCTTGTGAGCAACTCTCCAGCAAGGAGGTTTTGCCCTGCTCCAGGGCTCCCCTGGTTAGGGGAGATGGGCTGCAAGGGGGGTGATGCTGGTTGACAGTCAGAGCAGAAGATTAACTCCTTGCAGCCAAGCATGACCTTACCACACATATACCAACCACCTCTCCAGGCTCATGGTAACACAACAAGCTCCATGATTGGGTTGGAGCATCCTCCCAGGGATCACCCATGGGCTATCCACGTGACAGGGCAGCATGGGGCAAACCCACAGGGAAGAAGTCAGGCTCATACACAGGCAAGCTTCAGGAGCCATCAGTGAGGAGCAAGGGGTGCAGTGGTGCTACGCCAACCCAAATTGGAACCCCTAAGTGCCTGCACAGGCCAGGGCTAAGACCTCTACTGGAATGTTTTCTCCCCTCTTTCTTTAGGGAACGGAGCCCTCTCCAACATTGCTAGCTGGGCAGGAGCCTTTCAAAGTCACACTCTGGCCATAATCATGACAGCAGTGCCTGCCCAACTCTGAAACTGGCTGCTCCTGGTCATTGGCAGACAAGCCTGGCTCTACTCTCCTTCAGCCTAGCTGAGAGGGAAGATCAGGGAAGATTGTGATATTACCCCAAAGACCACACAGACAGCCCCCAGGAGCCTGTAGGACTCTGGCTCTCTGTATTCCCCCCTTCCCTGCCCTTCCTCATGTTCTTGTCATATGTCAGCTCCTTTCCAGGTAACTGCAAGCACATGGGCAGACAGAGTTTCACAACTGCTGTGAACAAGCCCGGGAGGGCAATGATCAGCCAGGCTGGTCCTAGGGCAGCCCCCTGCAGCATATAGGCCTGGAAATCCAGGGAGCTACTCATAGGGCATTGGTGGCCAGGACAGGGACGAGCGACAGCACCTTCCCCTCGCACTGCCTAGCGGTGCAGCCCAAATTGTGAGGCTGGGGAGGACGCTCAGCCCCAGTTTCTGGCCCATTAGCTTCCTTTTCCGCAGCCCCCTGTTGCAGCTGCGCTAGCTCCCGCCGAGGAGCCGCATGCGGCAGCAGGGGAGGGATGCCCGGCTCCGCACGCAGCCCGGCCGCGGCCACACGTGTGCGGCGGCAGCGCGGGGAGGTCGGCCCCGGGTCACCCAAAGGCAGCTGGAGCAGAGCGTGGGCTGAGGCTGCAGCGCCGAAAGCTTTCCCAGCGCCTTCAGTGCCTGGGGAGGGGCTCTCACCGCCAGCCCTGCTCCTCTCCATCCCGCTCCCAAAGTGGCCAGGCCACCAAAACGAGCTGGTCTCACACTTCTCCCGCTGTCTGAAAGTGCTGGGGACAGCAGTGGGGGCAGCCACAGCCCCTAAAGCATCCCTGTCTCCCCGGCCCCTGCTCGCTTCAGCGTAGCCCAGACTTGTCCTCATTTCAGGCTGGGCAAACGGCGGCCCGGCCCCAGAGGTAGTGAGATGATGCCAAACCACTTTAATGGAGCTTGACAGCAGTGGGATTAAAAGCACAAGTGAGATCGCAACCCCTCTGCAATCAGCTTCTGCCCTGGAAGAGCTGAATCAGAAAAGAAACCTCCTGGCAGCAGGGATGAGGAGCCCGCTCATGCAGGGTGAGGGCAGCAGGGGCTGGGGGAGCCTCGTCCATCCCAAGCCCTCTTCACTTGCCGTGCCAACTCATTGTCAGTAGGAAGGAGTCAATCTTCCCCTCCTGCAGCAGCACCAGGAAAGAGTTTCACCATCAGCAGTCTCAATTCCAACTGGTCCTAAACTTTGGATGCAGAACAGCTCACGTTAACTGCCCCCCTTCTTCCTGCTGCCTATGAGGTCAAAGCATTCCACAGCACCCACAAGGAGCTCCCTCCTTTCTCCTTCTCCTTTGAATGCTGTGCTTGGAGTGGTGCCACGGACACTGGAAATGACAACTGAGCAGCTAGGTCCAAGATGGAGAGAAGATGGGAGAACTCACCTGGATGCAAGGGGTTCTTAGGAGGACACCCACAGCCCTGTTTCTGTGGGACAGGGTGCACACAGATCCTTGCAGCCAGCACCAAGCCCCAGAGCACAGCCCTAGTTCAACCAAAAGGCAGCACTGACCCATTTCCCACCCGAGGGATGCTCCAGCAGAATTGCTGCCCCATGATTCCTTCAGATTCCTTCTTGCCAGCAGGAATATCTTGGCATTTCCCCTGAAGCCACCCAAATGGGCTTCTGCAGGGATGCAGTTGTGGCCAGCCTGCACGAGCCATCCCAGGGATGTCCTCCAAAAGATCAGCAAGGCACAAGCACTGTCCCTATCTCTGCTCATCTGAAACCCAGCAGGCAGAGGCTGCTCTCGTGCCTGGCAGTCATTTTCTCCCAGCAAAATGCAAGGCAAACCCAGGTCTTTTTACTGCAAGAAAAAGGGAGCCACTCCAGGGACCAGTGGGAAGAGCTGATGGGTCTTGGCACAGCACTCAGGCTGAAAAGCTCCAGCTTCAGACCTTATTTTGCAGTGACCTGTACCAAGATTTGGCTTTTCCCTTTTTCTTGCCAAATGGAAAGAAAAAGAAAGCCTTCCAGGTGAGAGGAAAGAAAAGCATTTACTCATGGGTCAAGTGAAACAATCTGATGCAGGGTTGAATGCACTTTTATCCTCCCCAAACAAGGAAAAGATTCAATTTCTATCTCAAAAAAAACTCCATCTAAAAATAAAAATACAAATGTTTTTAGGGTCAGAAGCACTCAATTTTGGTTTTCAAGCCCAAATGATTTTCTTAGCTGAACCCCACGTTGCAAAGCATGGCTTGACTCAAAAGTGCAGAGGGGTGGGGAGGGATGGGCTGAGTCATCGATCTGGAAAATGTCCCCCTTGCTGAGTTGGCACAGCCACAGTGACCACCACAGGGCCGGCCCGGGACCACCCGTGTCCCCGGAGCGCAGCCTGGGAACCCCGAGCTCCACTCCTGTCTGGCTGCAGTGCCGGCAAGGAGGGAAGAAGGGAGGGAGGTGTTTGGCCGCCTCTGCAGCACTTTGCTCATCCAAAGTGAGCTGTCACTTCCCATCCTCCTTGCCTGCCAAACCCTTCCTGACATCCCGTTTAAAACTCAAAGTACCCAATTACTGCTGCAGCCAGGAGAAACTCTTCCATAAACACACCCCCCAAAACAGAATCCTTGCCCCGAGCACTGCTCCTCACCCTTCCCAGTCCCACCCACATGCCAGGAGTACCCAGGTCCAGCTCTGCTCTCAGGTCCATGGCCCCAGCCACAGGGACACCACGTTTCCTGCAGCTGCTTCCCACCAGCCCAGCAGGGGAAGAGCCACCTGCCCCAACTCCATCCACCTGCCAGGGCTGACCCCAGACCCCTCCCGTCCCCAAGTCCATTAGCAAATCCCTGAAGCACACACCTTGCTGGTGTTTTGCTCAACCCTGGCTTTCAGGGAGAGCTGCAGAGCTACATTGCCTTTCAATTTTTAATTTCCTCTAAACATTTTGGTCCTCTCCCCAGGGACTCCGAGTCGATCACCTCTGCTGGCAGCACAGCTGCGGGAAAGGGGGAAGACAGGGGAAAAAGGAGGGGAAAGCAGCTCCACCCCAAGCTCCTTTGGGGAAGCAGGACCCCTTTACATGCACACCCTGGGATGAGGGGCATCCACACCAGGCTCCTCAGTGTCCCATGGAGATGCTCCACAAAGAGCAGGAGGGGACATTACTCCAGATCCCTCCAAGAGGGACATGACACCTGCAGGGACAGGCTTGTTGCAGAGCAGAGTGCCCTCCTCTTTCCATCAGACACCTCTATAGGTCTGGATTTCCCCAAATTTGACAAGAAGGTTTATTCCAGTGCCTGGCACAGCCACCTCTCCTCCCCCATCACCTGGCACTGGCCCAAGAGCAAGGACACAAATACAGCATCACTTTCCAGTCCCTAAGGCATCGTTCTGTTTTTTCCACTGCCTTAGGCAACAAATGTACAAACAGGGACCTGCTGGGCATGAGGAATGTGAGCTGAACTGCTCTGGGAAGGGAGATACAATCATAGAGCTAGGAAGAGCAGCTCAGATCACCCTGGAGCAGGGGAACAGCTCTAGGCGGGTTTTCTATCCTTCAGGTACTGGGTGGGTCCAGGCTCAGGGTTAAGGTTCCATTTTTCATCTCTTATCTTGATTGAAAGTGCATGGAAAACTAAACAAGCACTTGAAGACAACATGTAAATGGAAAAACCTCAAAGAAGAAAGAAATCCTGATCAGTTCAGCATGAGGAAAGGTACCTGGAATAGCAGCAAGGCCCTGTAGCCCACCTCCAACAGGTGCCCAGGGTGCAGAGTGATGTGCCCAGAATATGCTCCCTCCATACCCAAACTGGCAGGTTTGGGAGTTCCCAAATCATGGGGATACTGTTTATCACTTGCAGAATCCCTCCCACAAATTTGCTGCTACCTTTCTACATACATGTAAGCTCCCAGTATCTACACAGCACCTTCCAGACCCCATAGCATCTCCCCATTCCCAATTTCCTTGAACAGCAGTGGGACCCATCCCCAAAGCTCCCAGTTACATGCCCAGGCAGCCTGGGGGCTTGCTGCACCCTAGGCAGGGAGCAGCACAGAGGCAGCTCCTGCTGGGCACGGGGACCTGCCTGCTGAGCAGGATGTTCTTCAGCTCCTCACCTCCCTCACCCTCCCAGGCCCCCAGCCAAGAGGAGTTTGAGGCTGCAGAGAGCTGAGCTGCTGAGCACCGGCCTCGGCTGCCACCTAGCAGTGACCCAGCAGCAGCAGGGACACTCTGGCGACTCTTCCAAGTTCAGGCGCCTGCTGCAGCCCAGGGAGCAATAAAAGAGGATCTGGGCATCTTCTCAGGACACCCCACCCTGGCCCCAAGTTGGGTTCACCTCCCTGAAACCAAAAGGAGGTTCTGCAGTAAAGGGTGAGCTCTGAGCAAGATCAATTTCATTACAGTGATGGGTGACAAAAATGTGCAGTGAGTGCCCCAACCCAAACGTGGCACCAGAGAAGTCAGGAAACCTCTGAACCTCCCCACAGGGTTGGACAGCCCCCACTCCTTAGCATTCTCCTTCATTAGCTTTCCCAGCAGCTGCTTTCTAACCAGCTACAGAATTTTGTTTTTTAGCTGTTTCACATCCCAAATCACCTTTAAATGCTGAAATTAAAAAAAAAATAAAAAAACTTTTTACTTTTAAAGTGAAAGAATAATACAATGGCTTGGGTTGGAAGAGAGCTTTAAAGATCAACTAGTCCAGTCCACAAATGTCTTATGCTGGGCTTTTATCCATTCCAGTATCACTGCTAATATAATAGAGCTTTTCTTGGTGGTTTGCAGAGGAAGATACCTCTGACAGGGTTGCAGGTGGGCACAGAATGGCCCTTGAAGACCCTGAAGATGTGAGGAACACTCCAGGTACCAGAAAAGCAGCTGGATGTCAGCATTCCTAACCAGGGCACTTCTGTTTTCACAGCTTGTCTCTGCATTAACACCCATTAGGATCACTTGCCATAGGCAAGGAGCTACACAAACACGGTCAAGCTTCAGGCTCTCTCTCACTGGATTCCTCATAGTTTTTATTCCATATCTTTAAGATGAGATTCCTGACACTTTGTACACATGACATTCAACAAATCATAGCATCATCTTCTTGGGGAAGGACGTTTCTCCAGTCCTCCTCACAGCAAGGAGTGTGTAGAGCAGCCACTGTGTTAAAAACCAAAACCACATCCTCACACAAAGTCAAAACAGCTCATGCACGGAAATGAGGGAGGGATGGGCAGTCAGTTTCTCTCTCCTAAACTTAAAGGATACATAACAATGTGACACTTGGATGTTCTCCTAAACCATTATATTAAAGAGCAGTAACTCAGTACACCACTGGTACAACAAAACCAAACTATTTTCCTGAAAGTAAAACTAACATTTATCACACATGCTGGGCACACCTGAGACATCACACTCCAGGTTTTTTCAAGGGATTAAACATTTCTGAACAAAAAAAAAACCAAAAAAACCGACAGCATGGTCATACAGAGAGCCTGTGCTGCTCTAGACAGCCTTCCTTGGCAGCAGCTCTAGCTTCTCCACTCTTTCACACCTTCCTTCTCAGGCTGGGCAACCACTGGAAGTAGGCATGGGAAGTGGCCAATCATGCAGCTGCCAACATTGCAGAGAGCAGGGCAGGAGGGACACACAGGTCCTGAGGTGGCCCTCGGTTACAGAGCCCACAGCACCACAGAGGCCAACCATGAGATTCCTGGGAAGATCTTCGTCTTCATGTTTTCTTCATCTGCATAAAGAGGAACACAGAAAAGAAAGATCAAATCTAGATCAGACAAATCCAAGAGCTCCAGTTTTGACTGAAATCCCTTTTGCCTGGACCTCACCAGGTTATGGAAAGAAGACTTGCTACTAAACATCTATTTGATGAGACTGACATGGTATAATGCAAGGACCTCTCTCCTCCTCTGTTCCACCTCCACTTCCCCAGAGGTGGGAAATAAGATGTGATTTCAGTTGTTTTTGTCTAGGGAACTCCAGAAAGAAAGTTCCAAGGTATAAACAGACACTTGCCTTTGGAAAGTCACTTAATCCACCTTGTAAATCGAGCAACTCTTGTATGGGTGTTGTAAATTCTTCCATCATTTGGAAAATGGAAGACAAACACCCACACAGGGTTTACAAAATGCTTTAGTTCCTTAAGGCTGAGAGACTGGGAAACTCAGTATGAAATGAACACTAGAGTAGAGAAACAAATACTTCTGCACACAAGCAGCAGAAAGTCTAGAAAAGAGAACAAAACCCAACAATGAGAGAACTAACCCTCAATTCATTTGTTCCCATTAAACAATTAGAAATCCATTTTGCTGCACAAAGGTCAACCCGATACACTGCATCCAGCTATTTATTATTGTGGCATCTCCAGCCCACAGAAACACCAACATTTCCATCTGTTCCAGCAGCACCAGCCTTAGGATACTCAAGAGTGGCTGCAAAACTCACAGCACAGTAACAGACTGCTCAACTTTCTGTCAGTCAATTTTGACTGATGAATCTGTTCATGCTGTCAAGAAGGCACAGCATGAATGGTGCTGCCGTGAATCCAATGGGATATACAGCTTCAAGTTGGACCCTGTTGGAAAAACTTTCTATCTGATCTGGGTCATCTTGCCTCATTTCCATTGGTTGCCTGGAGTAAAAAAGAGGAGGTGTAAAGGTCTACTGACTTGACTAAGACAGCAGGCATTGAGGACTCTCCAAGAGAATGAGGTGGCTACAAATGTATGCAAAAAAATCAAGAGGGTGCAATTAGTGCACACTCAGCTCATTAGCTGCCCTGATCTTAATTATCTCTCAAAATTTACAAAGAAGTGGAAGGTCAGCAAATGGCTAATTAAAAAACCGGAACAACAAGACTCTTCAACAATAATCCCCCAGTCTGCTTGGCCAAAGGGCAGCTTTTCCTCCACAGCAAGCTGGAAAGAGCCACAGATTATTACAAGACACAATACACCCTTTCTTAGCAAAGAATGAACAGCTGTCTCATCTCTGAGCAGCCCCACGCAGAATCAGTGATGGCAATGACAGAGGGAGTTTCTGCAAGGAGGCAGAAGCTGAGTCAGAGGAAGCCTCTCTGCATTTTTGCTTAAGAACTCAAATTAAATCTTCATTTCAGGGATGTTCACTCATATCTCAGCCACTGACGAAAGCTGATGTTTGTATTTTTTAACTCTGTATGGAGGAGAAAACCAGTGAAATGACAGACAAGCAGCAATTCAACCACAGCTGTTCAAAAACTGAGCACTTGCTCTCCAGGCTGCTTCTGTTGTCAGGGCACAAAGGGACTGTGAGGCACTTCTGCAGCAGCAAGGATGGCTGGGCAGCAGGAATTCAGTGCTGACAGGATGCCAAGACAGGCAACACTAGAGCCCAATTAGCCAACTACTCTGCTGGATACTAGCAGCCCACTGAAAACCTCTGCTTAACATCCAGGAAAAAATACAAGTGCTAGGACAAGGTTACAAGATGATTTTTATCTCTTCTTGCCACCCACACCATTCTTACTGATGCACAGGATGCATTTACATTCCTCTAGTCTTCAAATCACCATCTATGTCTGACATTTATGAATCTTGCTTTAGTCAGCTAGGTAAAGAACTCTCCAGATTCCTACATTTGAAACACAAACTCAGATTTGCAGTCTTCCCCACATTACCTTCTTCCAAATACAAACAATAGGATGATGGTTTGTGTTTTTCAGTTCATTTGATAAATTGACAGAGCAAGGACACTAATATCCAAGACACACAGTTTACACAGTTTTTCTAGCACAGAAACCTAAGTTGGCTAGAAAAAAACCTAGAGAAAATGACTACTTTACAAGTTACTAGCATTACACTTGCTTTTACTCTCCTTTCAGAGCAGTGTCAGAAGCAGCCCCAGAGCAGGCCCACTGCTGGACACTTCAACAGCTGACATTGGCTTGAAAGGTGTTTTGGTCCCTGTAGTAAAATGTCTCATGAAAATAGTACAACTTGAATAACACAGAAAAGGGGAGAGGATCACCTGTAGACAAGTGCTCCTGGTGTTTCTAATGGTATTACCCTAGACTGCACTCAAGACCTGGGGGTTACTCCCTGCTTAACGTCTCTGTTCTTCTTTAATCAAACTGTTCAACAGCCAAGGGCATCTCTTTGAACATGCTCTGAAACCCAAGGTGTAAAGCATACACATATGCTTTACATTCACCCTTAGAGTTATTTTTTTAACAAACCTGTAGTTGTATAGAACCTTATCCCCAGCAACAACCAGGACTGCAAATCGTTTCTTTTCAGGTCAGTTTAGGATGACCAAGACCCTTTACTGCAAATATTCACCTGTAGCCTTGTGGTCTTTTCCTGCATTTACAGACTACTACCCTGAATTACTACACATCCTTTGCCAAACCCCAGAGATGTAAGAGGAAAACACGCTTCCTTGGCTCCCATGGACACAAAACCATGGAAATTCCAAGTCAAACTGATCACAAGAATCTGGCACTGCTCTGAGCTCTCAGAGTCCACTCTCAAACTGAAAAATTATGGTGCACATATGGGAGGTCAGAGAGCACATAGACTCCCTGAAGTCTGCAAAGGGATCAGAGAACAGGCAGCAAGACAGGTGTTTATGGTCCACAGTTTTCATATTATTTTTCTTCTTGCTTTTTATAAAAGCAGAAAAACCAACTCTACAGAAAAGCTCCATGGGACTAAAACAAGACATATCTGCTGAGGCCTGGAGCTGATTTTATGGAATGACAGCTGTGCCAAACTCTCACCTGGTCACAGCTCAGCCCCATCCAGCTTCAAGGTCGCTGTTTCACTCTCTTCATCTTGAGATTTTTGCTGCAAGCAAAGGTCTGGCTCCACTACTCCAGGATTCTCCTGCTTTCCACTGGGCTGAACATACAAGGCTGAAGGATTCAGTTCCTCAAATTCCTAGAACAAATAAAAACCATGCCAGAACAGTAAAAAAACTCTATGTTGTAACAACCACAAAGAATAAAAAGGATTCAGAAAATCTCTAACAGGTCAGCAAATGGATGAAGGTGCACAACACCCAAGCGTTAGCTCCAAATTCTTGCCCAAAAGGCCTTATTAAGAAAATCAACTCCTCTTTTGCCAGCAGCAAAATTTCTCAGCAATGCCCCTCTTCCCCAAAATTGGGCCTACATATGCAAAAATACCATCACAGGGTCTAATCCTGCCAGAACATGCATTCTGCATCTGCTGAAAAAAACAACAGGCACTCCAGGCTGTAAAACTCAGCTTTCTGCTGAAATATAGAATTGTGGCAGTACCTTCCCACAGATTTGCATAATCCACACAGTTCTTACCTGAACTGAGCTGAGACATGCAAACAATGCCACAAGTAAGCCTAAAGCAAAAGTGATCTGGCTTACAACTGATGTGACAATAGGCAATTACCATGGTTATGCCAACCAGCACTGTACATTTCACTGGCAAATTATGACAGTTTGTAAACCATTTCCATATCAACTTTTAATTCATTACTAGAAAATGGGCTGAAAACAACAGTTTGTTCTACTACACAAAACATCTGTTGTACCATCAGATTCCACCTTAACCAAAAAGCAAGCTCTCCACATAGAGTTAGACACTCTGAGATGCAGTCACAGAATGATAAGTTACAGGAAAACAGGGAATACCAGTTTTTACGCTTCACAAAACCACTTGTTTCAAGGCAAGAATCTTCCCACCCAAACAGGGATCTTTCCCCTTCCTTTCAGCAGCACTCGCCTCCCTCCTGACCTGAGAAGGGATGTTCTCTCCACAGATATCAGCATATCCCATATCCCTCAAGACAGAGTGGAAGTAGACATCCTCCTTGGTGGATGTGTCACACAGGAAGAGGTACAGAACACCATTCACATATTCATCCACAATGCCCACAAGTTCCTTGAAGCGACAGAGATGCTTGAACAGGAGAACTGCTGCACTGGACCACGTACCCTGAAGAGGAAACAATATAAGTTGCCATAAACAGACCAATATCCACCACCTGAGACTTTTCCTTGTGATGGGCACTTGTCAAGAGCCAACTGAGCTAGGCCAGGCTAGTGACAAATACAGGAAAGTCAGGCAGACAAGCTTCCCAGCTTGAAACCAAACTACCCAAACTAAACTACTACAAACTACTAAACCAAACTATCCCAAAGCCTGCAATTCTCATTACACTGGGAATGCCCTTTCTCCCTAAATATTTACTTCCAAACATAGTTCCATGGCATTCACCAGTGGTTTTATCCCAATTGCCTAAAATACAGTTGTTTGTTGGGTTTTCTTTTTTAATTCCTGGAATCACAAGACTTTACAAACATTAAAAGTATCAAAAGTCATTAAGATGCTGCTAAAGCATCACCAGAAGGAAAACGGTGATTAACCCTCAAAACACAGGGTAAATAACTTTTTAAAAGCAACATCTTTAAAAACACACAGGCAACAACTCTGCTCACATGCTTTCCTTCAGAGACTGTACTTCTCAGGCTTCTCAATCGAGAGGTTTCCCATCACAGAGAAACTTTCTTATGACCTCTGTAACTCTGGCTGTGCTAACTGCATCAAACCAACTCACTTAAAGCTCTGTTACAGAATAAGTTTTTAAAACAGAGGGTTTGGGCTACCAAGGCTTCAGAAGGACGTTGAGGAACTACTGGCAGGGAGAGGAACAACTTTGCTGTGTTGCTTAACAGTAGCCATCTGTTTCTGCAAGAATATAAGCAAGAATGCTCTGATGACAAGGAAAGCAGCGAAAGGGTGATTGCTTGCAGAGGAGATACTCACCCAGCACACTCTGCTGAACATAACAGCACTAATTCTGCTGTAAATATCAACAGGACCTGGTTTCATCCAAACGTTTGCCCTTGGCAGGACAAAGAGACAACCTCTATTTGATAACTCCTCTACGTATGTCAATAAACAAAACTGCATGTGGACACGTACCTCCACAGGTTTTACCCATGCCAAGGAACACGGGATGGCCTGGGCAGGGAGCTTCAAGTAGTGCCACCTAAAATACAAAGCAAAAGCATTACAGCAAAAACAGGGATAAATCAGCAGAAGAACAGAACTTCCTCCTCTTTAGGTTTTACTACCAGTTAAGGAATGCAGAAGCATACATTGGATTGTTCACTCATGACTAAAACTCAACAGCAGCTTAAGAAAACACTCCATATCCAGAGAATGGGCACAGCAAAGTAATAACAACTGGTTCCTTATGCATTCCCTGGCCCAAGCACCTTTGCATTAAAATCCCTTGTGGGGACAAAGTTACAGACATAGAACCATGACTTTTGAACCAAAGAATGCCAACAGCCAGGCACAAGGAGAGGCAAGTGAGAGGGAAGACACAAATATGGAAAATATGCTGAACTGCAGAGAAAAAGTACCTCTGACATTGCAAAGGAGTGCCACTTGGGGGATGAGCCTTCAGGAGAATGTGTATATCCATTCATGCAACCCAGGAAGGAGCATTAGGGAGCTTGCCCCGAGGTGACAGACAGCAGCAAGAAGACAGGCTGAAGAGTGAAGGCAGACACAGGAAAGGATTTAGCAGTGTACCCCAAGGGCCAGTGCTGGGTTCAGTATTGCTCAATGTCTTCATGATCAACCTGGGTTTTGGGGGAGAGTCTACCCTCAGTCTGCTGATGACCTAAAGGGTCAGGTTGCTATCCAGACAGATCTTGACAGGTTAAAGAAATGGGCAGACAGGAGCCTCACAAAGTTCAAAGTCCTGCACTTGGGGAAGAACACCACCATGCATCAGCACAGTGTGGACCAGCTGGAAAGTATCATTTTTACCAGGAGAGTGACCAAGCACTGGAATGGGCTGCCCAGAGAGGTCATGGAATCTTCATTCTTGGAAACATTTAAAAACCATCTCAGCATGGTCCTAGGCAGCCTGTTTTAGACAGCCCCACCTCAGCAGGGAGTCTGGGGACAGGATGACCTCCAGAAGCCTAATCCAACCTCAGCAGCTCTGCAATTCTGCCACTCATGTAATTCACTTACTTGAGGAATCTCAGCCAAGACTTCTGGACAATCTGGAGGTGTCCATAGTCTGCATAGAACACCTCTACCTCCTGGTCATTGATCACACGGTGGATGATCACACGGTACCACCACTTGCAGACCATGACACAGCAGAGCTGCCCAGGCCGCACTGCAGACTCAGGCATGATGTATTTATCAGAAGCAACTTTATGTGAGTAAACGTGTCTGTAAAAAAATCACAGTGAGAAACCAGGCTTAGGAGGATGCAGGAGATGAACAAGGAGAAATATACAGGGCATCAAAAGAATCCTGACTTTTCAAAGTTCCCACGACATGAATTTTCAGGAGTTGTTTTAATAGACCCATTATATCTCTGTTCTGCCACACTTAAAACTGAAATGGGAATCAAATTGCAACCCCAAACTGTTAACATTGGAACGATACTCTTGGTGTCCAACAAAAAGTTAATTAATGGAGATTAATCAGAGGCTAAACACAGTCATCCCAATCATTAATTTTTTACCATTACCTTGACATATCAGCATTTCTCATGAACCAAGATCTGGAGTACTGGCCCAGGTGCAGTGTTGGAGATGGAACTAAAAGCCTTAACTGAGCACATTAGCAACAGCTGCACAGACAAGACAAAGGAACCCTTCAAACTCCTTTTCATAACTCTTCCAGGCTTACAAAGTTCAGAACTGCTAGACACAGACAAACCACAGGAACTGCTGGTGACCACACTTTATTGCTTGTTAGTTAAAAGGAACAGATAAACATTTTGAGTAGTGTTTCAGGACAGCACCAGCATCTCTGCACCAAGTAATGAAGCCAACAGTGCCCATCACCAAGAGCTGGGTGCCCAGCTCCCTCAGCACAAACACCCACTGCACTGTCACAGCATGCTCCCACCTCATCTCAAACATCAGATCCTGCAGTTTATAGGATGCTTCTGTGCTGCAGATGTGGATGTAGAACTGGCTAGGAGAGACAACGAATTCCACAATGACTCCCACCAAGCACCTTCTCTTCAGAGGTGGCAAACTGCAAAGGCTTCTGTCCTGAACAGCATCTGGAGGGATTTCTGGAGTCGGTGGAAACTGCTCAGAACCTTGATGCTACAAGGGAGTAAGTGGAAGGTGGCACTCAGATGTCTCATCATGCACTGAACACACACAATTGGCCTTTCCATTAATTTAAAAAATAGTTCTGCTTTCCTGGGGACTTGTGAATTACTGAATATCAGAGAATCCCAACAAATTGGATACACTTGGATGAAAACTTTCCCTGTGATAGAAACAATCATTTTCACACTCCCTTTCTTTCTTCCCTCCAGTGTTAAGAGGGGTGCAACAAAAATACCTTGCTCATATTCCTGCAAGGAATGAAGACAAGGAATTCAAGTTAGGTCACATATTTAGGCACAAGTAGTGAATGACTATTGCCAAAAAAGCAAAACAAAATCAAACCCCAAACTCAACCCACTTCTTTGCTGGATTTTACTGAAAAGATATTATTTCTATGTTCCATGACCATGAAAAAGTACATGATTGAACCTGTAAAGCTATCAGAAAATTATTCTTAAGTGACAGAAGACACAAATGCATCCTACTTTCACACTAGAGATACTTCCCAAAGACAAAACCAGGCAAAACTTACAAATTCTGTTCTTTTCTCACTTTAGGCAAATTTGTACAATTGAGTTATTTGCACAGCTTTCAATTTTTCATTATTCTAACTGCTGAAAACATTATTTCATTTAAAGTAGTACGGATGGGAGCCTTAATCAGACATCAGCTACTTTGACTGCCTCAAGAGCTTTCTTATGTGCCAGCAGACATCACTTCTCCAATGATTAAAGTCAAAAATACTTCAATTTTTCTCATTGTGAACACAGTACAAATTATCACTGCATTATACATCAGGCAAGGTGTGAGCAATTCATATTCCAGCACACTCCTTGTTGCTTATATCTAAATTCTGCTGCAAACAATGGGGTTTTGCAATAGTGGCTCTCTTAATCACTTTGTAAAGGTGCAGATCATAAAATCATAGAATATTCTGAGTTAGAAGACACCCACATGGATCATCAAAGTCCAGCTCCTAGATCTGCAAAGGACCACCCCAAGAATCCCACCATATGCCTGAGAGTACTGTCCAAGTGTTTCTTGAATTCTGGCAGGCTTGGTGCTGTGACCACTTTTCTGGTCTCTCCTCCTGCAGACTGAGTAAAGCTAATGCCCTTCAAGTTTTTGGAGCTAGAAATTTTGACTAAAACATTTGAGTCAAACGGTGAGTTAACATTTTTGAGCCTAAGAGCAACTGAGGGAATTCTGGCCTGAGCTGCAGTATCACCTCTAAAAACTCCTTACAGTCTCACAAATTTCCTCTGTGTAGTCCCTGTGAATGTGAAAAATTCCCTACCTCTAAGCTCCAATTGTACAGCTGGTAGAGCCACAAGACAAGCCTGGCAGAGGAAATACCTCTAAGCAGGAGAATTTTCCTGAGAAAAAGAAGGCCTAAAGATGCTCAAAAGAAAAAACTAAAGGAGGGACAAACAAATTCTGACAAAAAGATTTGGCAGTTCAGAGCCTCTGTACCACTAGTCTCCATCCCTTTTTAAAAACACACTGCTAAACAAAACAAAATAATGATAATTTCCTACCAAATAGCAGACTTGAGATTGCAGGAAACAAGGTCACTGAGGAACATTTCTCAGCTCTGTAAAACTGACTGACACTGAAGCCCTTTCAACAGCAGCAGGGGAAATTTCACACAATTCACCTCACAACAAAGTTATTCAAGTCCAGTTACAAGTAACTACACCAAAAGGTATCACCAGTCTTGTAAGCAAGCAAGACAGCTCGCTTAACTGGCCTTGGATGATTTGACAGACCTCAAGACAAGAAGGAGACCAGAAAAAAACCTGACTTTGGATGCCACATAAAGCTATCCACCAGATCACTATGAGCCTGGTCGCCTCCAGAAACATCCAACACAGGTACAAAAAATGTCTGGAAGCAGCGGTGCCTCAACAATGCAAACTCAACAGAAACAAAGATAGTAAAAAGAGTATCACCCCTTGAAAATGAGATGAAAAATACAGAGATCATTTGTCCAGTCACTTACTTGTCTGATCTGATCACCCAAATCTACTGCTTGTGTTTGCACTGGCTCCGAATCCACTGGAAGTGCTGCCTGGTGGAAGCTCTCTGTCTCAGGGATGGGTTCCAGAGGAGGCAACTCAGCTGCAGATGCGGCTGCAAAAACAATAATTTGGCTGTTATTCTTCATTGGACTGATACAGTGTTGCATATTAAACAGAAACGGAAAACATAAAAAATGGAAGTCTGAAAACACTGGTGCTGTTTTCCTCAATACTTGTAGCATTTACAGCCACCACCACATTCATGAGGATTCAGTGTGTCAGTAAGCTAAAACAAAACAAGAATCACTTGCTCTTGTAAGCAAGCTAAGGGTTAAAATCCATTGCTAGAATAACGTTAAAATTAGTTTTCCCTTGAAAAGCTGTGAATTTGGCTAGAATGAGATTATTCACCCTCTCCCACAGGTTTTATGGGTATGATGAAGGCATCTGCAGTCCTGTCTCTTCTGTGGGACCTGCAGCCACGTCTTTCACTTTCAGGTCAATGTTAAACCTTCAGTCTCAAAAAGTGTATGGCAAATGCTCTGCCAGCCTGCAGAGCAGACATTCAGAAGATTCTTCTAGGTTTTTTTTCACCTGTTCCCTGGAGTGACTAGAAACTCCAGTCCTACACACACATTCACCAAGTCCATACTCTGAACGAGCTGATCTTTCACCTCACACCACAAAACAGTGGCAATGTGGTGAAAACTTTCCCCTTAAATTCTCCGATACCAAGACAACTGCCTTGTGACAGCTGCTTCTGCAGCACTCAACAGCCCTTCTGTGCTAAACCCCAGGGGAATCAGGACTTCTACAGCAGCTGGAAATGCAGCAGCAGACACTTGAAAGGCAGTTGCTTGGCTACAGAGCTTGTAAGAGCTACACCCTTTCCGTCAAACACACCACCTCACCTCGAGGCACCTCTTCCTCGTCAGCCTCACCTCGAGGCACCTCTTCCTCGTCAGCCTCACCTCGAGGCACCTCTTCCTCGTCAGCCTCACCTCGAGGCACCTCTTCCTGTTCTATCTGGCTTGCCAAGTACTTCCTCAGTACCACCAAGGAACCTGCCTTTGTCTGCTCAATGACAACGGAATCAGACATGCTCTTGAGGACTTCAAACATGGACAAAAATCCGTACTGCCTGTACTGGAACGCCCGGCCAAAGTGTCTGAGGAAGGCCTTGTCCAAGTCCATGAGCAGAAGCGGTGAGGAGCTCAGCAGGTCCTGCAGCTCAGCCTTCACTGCTGCTGGCAGGACAGGAATCCTGGCACTCAGAGTTTGGAAACTTTGTGGATTCTTAGAAGTCTTAGTGGGAAAAGTAGCATTTGTCTTCATAGCAGTTTTCTTTGATGTCTTATGTGTCTTTACTTTCTGGTTGGCAACCAGCTTGGCAATCCCTTTGGTGGAGTCATCTGCAATGGCTGCAACAGAAAGAAATAAACAGACAATGAACCATTAAAAGCTCTACCCTGGCAAAGCCCCTCTTTGTTCCTTTCTTTCCTCTTCTCCACACCCTTTCCAGAAGCAGTTGTCTCCTTCAAAAAGCAATCACACTAAACCATAGCTGAATTCCAGCAACCCTGCCCTTTGCAAACTGGAATGAACTATTTTTAAAAGCCAGCAACCAGTTTGCACTCTCATCCCTAGAAATTCAGACCAGGCAGGAAGGCAGGTCAAATTCTTGAATGCAGGATCACAAACAAAAACCAAGCTGCTGACAATTTTGCTGGGAAAACAGAACCACAGTAAACTCTCACTACAAGGCACCCCCTGCCCAGGAAAGGTCTCCCTGGAGAACAGCCCAGGTCTTTCCCAAACTTCTAAATAACTTTTTCTTGTGCTGCTGTAGCACTCAAAAAGCCCCCAACCATTTCACCCTTCCTAATCAACTCTTTGTAACTGCCACTTGTCACAACTCTTCCCCAAAGAAAAAGAAAAAGTTTCTTTGAAAGAGGCTAAGCTTCCTATGGAGTCAGGTACAGAAACCTTCACAGCTTCTCTTGAGGCCCCATCCCTGGTTTTGGCTCCAGTTGTAGTCTGCATTTAGAGGAAAAGTGACACTCACCAGTTCTAGTGTACCCATAAGGAAATGTTACATCAGTTTCTAAACCAAGTGCAGAGTGAAAAAGTGTACAAAAATAACTAGAAGCATAGGTGACTTTCTCAGGAGGGAAGAGCAAAAAGTGTTAAAAGGCAGATCAGAATACAAGAAGAAATATCAAAGACAATAACCAGAGTCATATGAGAAACAGATTAACAGATATGTGACATACAGTTCTGCACATCTGAACATTGCTTCACTCCAGCATGAGGCTCCAAACAACTCCTCCACCCATTTGGAAACAAAACCTCA
The DNA here is from genome assembly GCA_013397375.1 of Toxostoma redivivum. Taxonomy (NCBI): domain Eukaryota; kingdom Metazoa; phylum Chordata; class Aves; order Passeriformes; family Mimidae; genus Toxostoma; species Toxostoma redivivum. The sequence goes on along the minus strand of VXBI01002866.1, from coordinate 275,584 downwards.
CCTTTGAGGATTAAAGTGCCATTCTTAGAACAGATTCGGACAACTTCAGGCATTTGTGTCACCAGCTCCAAGGTGGACTGGAAGCCCAGGTCGCGCAGAGGCAGAGGTTTGCAGACCATGGCCATGTACTGCTCCTCCAGCTGCTCCGGCGTCAGGCCTGCTTTGGCAGCTATCAGCATCGCCCTCACCTCCTTCTTGAGCACCTCCATGAGCGGCGCCTGCTTCGACGTCTCTGGACTAAAAGAGAACACAAGCATGCAGGGGACAACTTGTACCACAGCTGCTCACAGTTCCGTGGAATTTTAACTTTTTTCCCACTTAGCAGCTGAAAACTGGCAGGGGGAGTGGGCGGCAGGTTCACCATCAACCCCTGTATTCACTTGCCAGCAGCCCATGAGTTCAGTGCACCCTTAAGCCTCCGCCAGTCCAGACACCCTGCGCGTCCATACTGCTGCCCAAGGACACCCCACCCAGCGCCGAGGTCAGCGCTCCTCGCAGAAACTCCTATGACCCCCATGGCGGGGGTTCGCCCCTCAGCCTCACAGGGCCTCTGTCCCCCACACACACTGCTGCTCCCCTCAGCCCCACGCCGGGACACCCCCCAGCATTCCCACACGCACGTCGCCATGGCGGCGGCCTCCCCGCGCGCCTGCGCGGCCCCTTTCCCGCCTTCCCGGGGCGCGAGGGCGGGCCCCCCATCGCCCCGCCCTCCCGAGCCGCCATTGCTGCGCCGCTGAGGGGCAGCGGCCGCCGGCGCCCTCAACGCTGAGGCGGGGTGGGCTCTCCGCTGCCTCGGGGATGGGGACGACCGGCAGGGAGATGCTGCCCCTGCCCTCTTCAAGAAACCCCAAAAACTATTGGAGAAGATGTCTGAGATGATCGATTCCAACCCATGACCGAGTACCATGATGTCAGCCTGACCAGAGCACTGAGTGCTCTATGTCCAGGCTTTCCTTAAACACCTTCAGGGATGGTGATGTCCCCACCTCCCAGGGCAGGTTGTTCCAGTGTCTAACCACTCCTTACGAAATTTCTCACTGGTCCAACTCAAACCTCTCCTGATGCAGCTGGATACTATGTCCTATCTCCGGTTGCCTGGCTGACAAGCGTGACCCCCACCTGGCTACACCTTCCCGTGGATGTGGTTGTAGAGAGTGACAAGGTCTCCCCTGAGCCTCCTTTTCTCCAGACTGAGCTCCCCACAGCTCCCTCAGCTACTCCTCATCAGACTTGTGCTCAAGATCCTTCATCAGATCCATTGCCCTTCTCTGGACTTCTCCAGAATCTCTATGCCCTAGTGTTATTAAGAGGAGTTTTGTATTGTAAGGAGTCTTTATAATTTTTTTGTTCCATCTAAGTGGAAAACCCACAGTGGAGACACAAAAAGCACATTAGGAAACAGCCACACAGAGAACAGGACCACTTTCTTCAATGTAACAATGCCACACACCAGATGTGGTTATTAAGAGAAGCCTTGTATTTTTGTCAGTCCCATCTGAGAGGAGACATTGACTTTCCTGAGGTCACAGAGTGTAGTTAAAGAGGGGTGCAATGGCTGTTTCCTGAGGGGCCACAGATATCTGATCACCTGCACACAGCTGATTTCCACACAGGAGTAGTTTTCAGACTAAAACAGGAGCTGAACCTGTGAATTTTGGGACGCCCATCAGCACGTGCTCTCAAAAAATCTCCTCGTTTCAAAAGTTAACAATCAAACACATCTCCTAGGCATGGTGGAGTCAGGACCACTGGTTGATAAAACATCAGACAAAAACAGTATGTTGCAGGTTTGGAGGTGTTAAACATGCCAGGGTGCTTTTGACAAGACACTAACTGGAATCCAAAACCAGACCTGAGGTGCCTTTTGCTGTTGCTGCTTAAAACACCACCTTTTCAGCAGCTGTGGACCATCTCTGCCAGTCCCATGTTGACCAAGTGATAAACACAAAGTGGAAAAGGTTTCTGGAGCACTTCCAAAAAACATACACTGTATAAATTTATTAATTACACCCCAATTACACCCAACTTGTCTCTGCCTTTAGCCCTTTCCATCTATCACTTCCCTGGTGACCTGCTGACACGGCACCAGCACAGCAGAGAAGGCAGGCAGCTGGTGCTCCTGCCCTCCCTGCCTGCAATATCCTGACTCCAGGTGGAGCACAAGACTCCAATAAAACAAGAATCTGTGAAAAAACAAGATCAGCACCTCCCCGGCTGTCTTCCCAGCTCCCTCCAGCCACTCCTCCACACCAGGGACTGGAATCCCTGAGTTCAGCCTTGCCCTACTTTATGTGCCAGGTGTGTCTTTCTGTAGTGTAATTTATAGCCAGGTGCTGATTTCTTTAATACAGTTAGTGACTTTAAAAGTGTTTCTTCCACAGGTTTCTGAAGGTGTCAACACAAGCTGAGCAGTATGAAAAGAGAAAGCTGCTATGTTTGCCATGCTCCTGCTGTGGAAAACTAGGGAGGCATTTAGGTGTAAACTCTTTCGGCAGTTTAGGTTCAATAGCTCTAACTGTGTGATAGCCCTCAAATTAACACCCATTCAGGAAAGCTGGGACCAGTTACTTTCCCTCCTTGCTAAAATGTGACCCTAGAGAGAGGGGGGTTGCTTCACAGTGCCAGCCAAAGGGTTTCTGGAGAGCAGAGCAGTGTGAGATGGTACTCATCCAGACGTTCACCACAACACCCCCTCTAACCACTCCCAAGTAAGCCACTGTCTTACCAGCTAAGGTTTTTTCACCCTGCTGTCTATTCTGAATTACTCTCCTCTTTTGATGTCTTTGGGGCCACATTTCTGACAGTTACTTTTAGGTAGCTTCTCAACAGCCTTGCAGAAACTATCTACTAAAAATCACCGGAGTGTTTCTGATTGTATTTTATTTCCAAAAGCAGAAAGATGCAAATAGAATGCCCTCCTGGGGTCCACCCTGTCCAGGTCTAACTTTCCTTCCCATCTCCACAGCAGTGCATGATGAGAGCAGAGCAGCTGGAAACAGCTTGCTCACTTCACTGTCCATTACGCCTGACAAGCCTGTGATGAACTTGAAACAAGCCTCCTTGATGTGACACCTTCCCTTCTCTCCTCCCCTGCCTGCTTTTTCTGCCTGCAGCAATAAATTTGAGCACATACTCATTCTACTCCCTAGGCAGCTGCATGCTCCTTGGCACAGATGAGGATGGAGAAAAGGTCTCGGAGCTCTTCCAGGGAGTCTCATAGAAGACGCAGAGAGTCCCCGGCTGCAAAGAGCAAACATCAGAAGAGAGAGAGCAGCAGAGAAGCTGACAAAGGAAAGGGAGATGTAAAGCAGGAGAAAGCCAAGGAGACCAAGAGCACCGTGGGGAGTGATGGTAGGGTGCACACCTCCACAGTGGTGGACGTGGATGATGTGGTGTCTGATGAAGAAATGGATGCAATGGCATTGCTGGACAGTGAGCAGCAAGAGGAAGGTATGGCTTAAGAAGGGAAGGGGTTGGAAAATTGTGGGGTCTTTGTTGCTGCGTGGGTCACAGTATGACTGCTCTCTGCATGGTGTCATAACACCCACCTTGCACAGGTGTGGTTATCATCAGGATAGGATATGGGAGACTCTCTAGGCAGCCTCCCAGCCAGCTTCTGCAGGCTTGTTAGCACCATCCAGCAAAGCAGTGAACCTGGGTACAAGCAGTTACATTCCCAGCATCCTTCATGCTTCAGCTTGCTACTCCACAGTTATGTTCATGCTCTGGTCTCTTCCTTTTCTTGCTTGGCCTCCTTTAAGTGGATGGCATTGGCCTTACTGCCAGTTCATAGTCCAAAGGACCTCACTGCAGGGAAGAACTGCCCTTGAGGTGCACACTCACAGCTCACCTGCTGGATAATCTTTAAGAGCAGCTCCTCTCCATGTGTTTGTTAGGCAACAAACACATTATTCCCAGCCTACTACAATAGAAGGGAGCATCATGATCCTTTTGGCAATACAACTGGGCCTGTTTTGGCCCAACATCACCACAGGCATGGCAGATATATATTACAAGAGCCAGCACCCCTTGTGCCCTTTCATGCTAGCACCTCTGCTGCCCCAGAGTGACACAAAGGTTCAGATTTGCTCTTGACTCCCTGGGAACTAGCTTTTCACAGGCTTCATCTTTCTGCCTCCCTTACAGGAATTACAGCTATTGGGCAGTGCTTAGGAGCTCTGGTGACTACACAGGTTCTTGGGATCTGAAGCTCCCTCAGGACCTGGTGGTTCTGCAAAGTATTTCAAAGGCAGAGGGGCAGGGATGGAAGCGTTGGAAGGGTTTAAAAATGGGAGGGACAGTAACTTTCCAACTTCACAGGCGGAAATCCTGATCCACTCTCTGGCTCCATCTGTCCTCATGCCATACCTGCCTGTTTTTCCCTCAGACAGGAGCACAACAAAGGGCAGCCAGAGCAAGCCACACTCACTTTGGAGAGATGTAAAAAGTAATAATAATCTGTCTGACCACCCCAGTCAGCCTCCAGTACCTTGGGACAACTTCTTAGAACACACTAGAGGCATTAGGGAGCTGGGATGCAACTAAAATCCTGTTCCAAAACAACTTGAAATACTCTGATAGAGAAGGGTACTTCAGGCTGTGCAGTATTTCGGGAGCAGACCTCTTCTAACACAGTCCTGTTGGGTTTCTCCCTAGGTGTAAAGTCTCCTGGTCTGGGTATCTGTGAGTGGCTTTTGACCATCTTGTCTTTCCTGTTCATCATAATGACCTTCCCCATTTCTGTCTGGTTCTGCATGAAGGTGAGAATAGCCATGGGGCCTCTCAGGATTTGATGTCTTTTCTGGATGTCATACACTGATTCAGCATGTGTTAGACATGAACATAGAGGTTTTTTTGGTGTAAGACCCCTATTTATACCTCTTCAACTCATCATTAATTTTGATTTGTCCTTTATCGCATGTTGCTACAACACAGGGGTCCAACCATTGCCTATCAAATAATCCTGCTGAAATACCATCAGGAAAGAACTAAGGTTTATTTTCTTTAAAACAAATTGCAAGTATGTTCACTTTCTGACACATCCCTTAGCCTACCTGACCCAGACATGGCTGCATGACAGCAGCGGGTAAATAGGCTTTAAATTCAAAATTTTAAGATAGATTGATTTCTCAGTTGATAGTAGATTTTCCCTCTTCCTCTCGTTTTTATTCAGATTCATAGCATGGCTACAAGTAGGCACTTGTAGGCATTTTGATTCCCACTTCTCAGGAAATTTCACATTCTTCTTGGTATCAACAAGAATGTCAGTATTACAGCTCAGCTCTTAGGATGAGTATGTATTTGCCTTGGAGGGAAACAAGCAATATGAAACATTTTAACTCGGGTTATTTAAGTTTGGCCAGGCTATAAGGAAGCAAAATTCTGGGTCATCTTGGGAAGCTGCTCTAATCAAATCTCTGTCTGTCACAGGGCTCCTCATATACAAGGCTGGCCAGCAGTTCTGGGCAAAGGGTAAAGTGACTCAGTGACAGGTGATGCCACAACCTGCTGAAATCTTCCCTTTGCAGGGCTTTTCCAGAATAAACTTCCTCCTGTGCTGGTGAGGCTGCTTTTCCCAGTCCTACTTCTTCCTCTCCAGCCTAGTTTTTGTTTCCCTCCGCAGGTAGTGCGGGAGTATGAGAGAGCCATTGTTTTCCGGCTTGGGCATCTCCTTCCTGGCAGAGCCAAAGGACCTGGTAAGGTGTTTACTGAGCTCCTCCCAGCCATGCTGCTCCTCTTCTGCATGCCTTACCAAAGTTTACATGCTGGTGCCCTCCAAGCAGACATGGCCAGACAGGAGATGGGATGGTTTTTGTTCCTTTAAGGGCCAGTAGTTTCTGATGGCTTTTCCATCACAGAAGCAGCCTGAGATTTTGAGCCTATGTATTGCTGTTCTTTTGTAGTTCTGCATGCTAAACCCTCCCCTGTTCTCCAAAACAGAAGAGGTAATTTCTGTAGTTCTAGTGATTACCTGCTGTCTTTCTCTTCCTCCCACAGGCCTTTTCTTTTTCCTTCCCTGTTTGGACACCTATCACAAGATAGACCTCCGCCTCAAAACCCTAGAGATCCCTTTCCATCAGGTATGGCTGACACTCCCACTCAATATTAATTGTGGGATCTTTTTAATGTTAAATCTTATGCTTGCAACCTTCATCCTTGCAAAGAAAAGTTTGAAAAAAACATCTCAAAGTAACCTCTAGTTTGTTGGCGATCAGTCAGTAGCAGAAGTAGAAGCTACAAAGACTTAACCATTCAGCCAGTCTTCATCATTCTCTCAGTTGTGTGCTTTTCTGTGCTACCTTAGAGTTGCCAGAACCAGCTCCATCTCCCCTAATGTCTTCTACTTAGGTGGTGACTAAAGACATGGTTACTTTGGAGATAGATGCTGTCTGCTACTACCGGTTGGAAAATGCCTCTCTTCTCCTCACCAACCTAACCAGCATCTCCAGTGCCATCCAGCTGCTGGTGCAGACCACCACAAAGCGCCTCCTGGCACATCAAGCCTTCTCTGAGCTTCTGCTGGAGAGGAAGAACATCAGCCAGGAGATAAAGGTGCTACTATGGGGAGGGAGACAGCAAAGCAAGGGGTGAATTAAGGCTCTGCAAAGAAGCTCAGGTGGCCAGTCCCTCAGAGTCACAGACACTGGTTTGAAGAAGGCTTCCACACATGGAATCAGTGTGGACCCTAAACCCCTGGGGTAAACACAAATGGGAAGTGAGGGCAGTCATTTTATTTCTGAGGGGCCTTGCCCAGTAGCACAATGAACCTGCCTTACAGTCCTGCAATTAAAGTCCCTGCCCTGTCTTGCTCCCTGTAAGGGGCCTAGGCCAGGACTGCTGTCCTCCCCATACTCTAAAAATATTTGTCTTCATAGGTGGCTTTGGATGCGGTCACAGGCTGCTGGGGGATCAAAGTGGAGAGAATAGAAATGTAGGTAGGAAATGCCTGTAGAAGGGAATTCTCTCTCCCTTTGCAAGTACCTGTCCTGTGCTGCTCGCTGTTGCCTGCTCCTCCTCCTGCTTTGCCTCTGGCTCTCTCCCTGCAGGTGATCTGCACAATGTAGAGCCTCACCTCTCACTTTCCTATTTCCCCTGCCATTTTCAGCCTCTGCCTCATGTAAAATTTCCACATGTAAGACTGTTCTTTCTCCTGCCCTGACAGCCAGAGCAGGATCCTTAGCTGGGATCTCATCACCATTTTGCTGCTGCTGCAGGCAGAGTTTGCACCCAGTTCTGGTAGCCCAAAAGGCACAGCAAGGCACTGAACTCTGTGTCGCACTCTACATCAAAGTCTCTGGGGTCTCAGCACTAGTAGGGATGGGCTCATCACTCAAGTCTGTGCAGAAAGGTGGGACTCACTGATCACACAGAGGGACATGGAAGAGAAAGCAAAGCAGTGAATGAATTAATCTGTGAACAGAACATTCCTGTACCTGTCTTGAGAGCTGTCTCCTAGTGGAATCTCTGTTGCCTCACAAAGAGTGAGCCTACATTATAAGCCTCAGAGACACAAAGAGGTCTCCCTGCTGCCTGGTGATCATGCAGGCATGGTCACTAAAAGACAAGGCTGAAAGAGAAGGATGGGAATGGAGGTAGAAGGTTAAAGTGAGACACCAAAAGAGTGACACCCAGGGGGCAAAGAATATGAATGAGCTGCTCTGTAGAGACCAACTGAACCCACCCCAAGCCTCAGACTGACCATCCAGTGCTGCCAGGAGAGCCAAGAGCCCAGCTAATGCCTGTCTTTACTACCACAGCAACAACGTGCAGCTGCCTGCTGAGCTCCGGCAGTCCCTGGCTGTGGAAGCAGAGGCCCAGAGACAGGCCAAAGTGCGGGTATGCCAACATCTGAACCCTTCTCATCTTCTTCCAAAGCATTCCTCCTCCCTTTCCCACCTCTGCTCTGAGGTCCCTGGGACTTGCCACACAGGCACACAGCTCTGGGTTGGTATGTTTCCTTTAATTCCTGAACAAGAGCTGAGTCTAACAAGGGGAGCTCAGTTGTGAGCTCTGATGGGCCTGGTAAAAACATGCCAGACATGAACTTCCAGACTTCTGGCAATGCCAAGAGGTTAGTACATGCTGTGATCTTCAAGGAGCAGGAATGTTATAATCACAGTGACCCTGAAAATTTCACCATAGCAACCTCCCTCTGTAACAAACAGGCCATATCCCCTCACTTCCAGCCTCACAGAACCTTCCTTCTTCCCCTGCTTGGTAGGTGATTGCTGCAGAGGGGGAAAAGGCTGCTTCTGAGTCCCTGCGGATGGCAGCTGAGATCCTGTCCAGTGCTCCAGCTGCTGCTCAGCTCCGTTATCTCCATGCACTGCACTCCCTTACCACAGAGAAGCCTGCTGCATTCATCTTGCCCTTGCCTCTGGATGCCATGAACCTAGTCTCTCCAGCTACCCACAGCCCTCCAGCTGTGAGCAGCCTCCTCACAGGCACCACAAAGCTCCCAGAAAACCCAAAAGACAAGAAGGACTCACCCATGCTCTGAGAGAAAGTGTTCCCACATTGCTCCTGCTCAGAAAGGAGCAAGAAGGCTGGCCTACCATCAGGTTCTGACCTGAAGGCAGGAGGGAAAGCAGCCCAGGTCTGCAATATAAAGGGGATTGTACACAGAAAAAGCCTCTACTTGTTTTGGAAAGGAAAAAATGTGGAGTGCAAGGAGCAGGCCTGGCAAGTGTGTGAGCAGGGGGTTGAGGGAAGTGGGGTGTCATCCACAGAGCCAGATGCACCTTGACATGTTACAGCCTGGCTCCCGGGGTCTGATCCATCTTGCCCCATCACCTTGGGAGGAAGGACAGACCCTCCCCAATGTCCTTACATGCCTCCCATCCACAAACCAAACAGCCGGGCAGGTGGGAGTGGGAGCACAACAATCCGTGGGGGAACAGCACACAGGCAGAATGGTGGGTGCTGCCATCCTGGTGGTCCTTCAAGAAGGGGAAGGGGTGGGTCCTTGTGGTGTCTTGAATATGGGATTTCATTAACCACCCACGTACATCCCCACAACCAAGGCGTTTAACCCTAGTTCTGAAGTAGAAGAAAAAGAAAGAGGAGGAGAGGGCAGCATTTAAAGCTTGGTGGTTTCCTTCCGGGCACATCTGCTGTGCAGAGGAAAGGCTGTGCTGCTGCTCACTTCCACAGGGTGGTGAGGCAGGACAACGTCTGAGCTCCTGGGCACTTAAAAACGTTAACCCATTTAACCATCTCCCACTGGGCTGGTAAGGGAATCCAGCACCACTGGCTGAGAGCCTCAGGAACAATAACACTTTTTCCTGCCTGGAGCTGCCTTGGTAATTTTCACATACAGAGAGCAAACAGAGAGAGTTCTCAAAATTCCCAGAAGCCATAAAACTCCTATGTGTCTTTCCTGCCTACAGCTGTTTGAAATGGCCGGGTATTGCAGGTATTGCAGTCCTTTCCCTAGGCAAAAATCTGGAGTACTGTCAAAGGAAGTATCCCTGCACTCAGATTTTCTGATCCAGGTGCCCTTTGTGTGGACATCAGCTCTGCTCCTGCCCTTTTACTCGACCTACAGCATCTCCCCTTGCTTCAAAGCAGATCTCTCTGCACAGCCATTCCCAGCACCACTGTTCTGCTGTAGATGTCATGTACAGGTCAAGATAAAGGGCACTTTGTTGCTCTTCTCTTAATTGCCCCCACATTGTTAGTCATGATGCCTGTGCCTAGCAGAGGATACCCAGCCAGTTGCTCATTCTTGAATTTTCATTTATTCACAGCTCTTTGCCTGCTGGCAACTCTAACTGCTCCCATGATACTCAACCTACAAGTATTTGGCAGCATTTTTACAGCAAGGACACCTGGCCAACCAGCCCTCTTACAAGTGGCTGGGAAGTAGGAAAAATCCACCTCTGAACTTGGCAGTGACCACACAAGCACCTGACCTCCAGGTGTAACCTCCCACTTACATAATTTGCCACTGTAACCCTCTGAGGGGAAGGGGCAGCAGGATCACTGTGGCTCCTGCTGGTGTGCCTGTGATAGATCTCTGGAGTGATCTGCTCATGGAAGATTAGCTCTGGGAAATTGAACAGCTCTGTCATCTTCCAGTGGGGAACATGAACTGTGCAGTTACCCCTCTAAAGCTGTTTCTGTTTCTGCTGGAATAGGCCCTTCTTTCCCAGTCTCTAGGACATACGGACAAAAGGGCATAATACTACAGAGTGAGCTGCAGCTGATCCTTTCTCTGAACACTTCTTTGGCTGCATTTGTAACTCCGTGTAAAATGATCCATCCCCACCAAGATTCTTGGCACACGAAGGACCAACAGCTTTACAGATAAAGTCTCAAAGGAACAACACTTAGCCCAAGAGCTGACTGTCAGGAGTCATGCAGCACTACATCAGGGCACACCCATTACTCTGCACTTGTATCTGCAGAAGCCAGTCATGGGTTTTTCAAACATGTCACTTTCTTACAGAAAGGCAAATTATAGCTAAGAGCATCCTCAGTTCCAAAAAGCATGCCTTGTTCCAGCAGAATCTTCTCTGTTTTGCATTTACAGAGCCAGAAGAAACTTGTCATTTTACCATCAGGAGATACTATGCTCAAAAGCCTTGCTGAAGGAAAACATAGTTTAAAAATGTACATAAGGATTAGTGATAGAAGAATTTTCTAGGAGAGAATTTACTCTGAGGGAGTGAGCAGGTGTTGTCTGAACCGATGTGATTCCTGACAGTTTCACTGCCTGCTCTTCCAAGCTGAGAATGGGTCAAATTGCAGAGTCATCCTGATTCTTGCACATTTTCCTCCTAATCAGTCAAACAGCTGGTAGCTGGATTGTGTGAAGCTCAGAGGATGAAAAGGGTACCCATTATCAGATACATAACCAGGCCATGCTGGCACTGAGGTAAAAAACCCTCTTGATATGAGAGGGAAGAGGTGCAAACAACTTATTTATATGATCCAACGGGGATGAGGCAGAAGGAAATAAAGCAGCAAGAAGAGATTGATGAGTGCAAACAAGAAGGGCAAAGGCAAGAGAGATGTGTTGCATAGAAAGTTGAGGAAGCAACAGTTTTACGAGGATGACAAACTGTAAAGGTGTTAGAACTGTGGGAGCAGGCAGAGGACAAGCAAGACACGTGGAAGTGGCAGAGGCAGGAAGAATAGCATAAATGCTGAAATGGCAGAGACATGTCAGGGTAGTAGGTAAAGAGTAACAGCAGTGGATCAGGGTGAAATGCTACTGGAAATGGGCACCAAGACACTACTCAGCCATTGCTGTTCTTCAGTGTTTGTTTTTTCTGGATCCCTTGGGCTGGCCAGAGGTAAAACTTTGGGACTTGTGCAGGCCATGACTTCTGAGATATTTTCTTGGAAATTTTTCCGAAAGAAAAAACAGCAAGATAAGCCATTAAAAATACCAGAGTTAAAATGTGCCCAAGGTATCACATCCTTAACAAACAAATTGGCCCCTCCTCCCATTTTGAAGTCAAAGGGACAAGATATGCTGAAGGACTAAAGGAAGAAATTTTGACTCCCATTCTTTCTCCTTCTCCACATTTAAATCTTGTGGATCTAATTGAGAAAGGACACAAGGAAATGCTTTCATGTCTAATAAGCTTGTGACCTAAGGAACTCACTGCCACAAGAAGTGGGCAAGAACAGTAGGTAAGCTGTGTTCAAATACCTCCTGGACAAAACAAGAGTGCCCCATGCTATAAACACAAAAGATCTGTGGCCTCTGGAATGTAATTTCTTTCAGTGATCCTAAACAGATCTTCTTGACTGTCACAGAGAGTACTCACTCCCAAGGAACATGATGCCTATTACAGTGATCTAGATACAGACCCTATGTTACATGTCAAAATCAAAATCAGTTTCTCTCAAAACCAGGCCAGATTCAGCAGTTTTTTCTGCCCTGATCTAGAATCATGTTAAAAGCTTCTTTGCTTGGCTACTGACAGAGTTGAGAAAAAACCCCAGGATGTGTCCAGCAGGGGACATTATGCATGTCTGCATTAGACAGATGAGTGAGGTGTTCCCAAAGATTGCTTCAGTCTCCAAATATGGAAAAAGGTTCAGAATATTGATTATCCTGAATTTGCCTTTCCTTGTTTGTTGCTTCTTGGATGCCTTCCTCATGTTTCTCCAGCTCACACTCTAGCTTTTGANATAGGAAAGGCTTGGCTGCTCCCCCTGGGTGGAGCATCTCCCAATGGGATGATGGAATTTTATCATTTATTCAGTGGGACCCAATGGGATAATGTAATTTTATCAGTCATACAGCAGGACTCAATGGCCCATTAACAGACGATATTTTCCTGGAGGAAGGATGGGTTGTGGAAAAGATAAAGATGACTGTTCCACCTGATTTTATCAGATGGCCCATCAGCAGAGAGTATCTCCCACAGAGGTAAGGATCACTGCCCCAGCTGATTTCAACAGATGGTGATAGAATACATATTTTTGGTCACATCCTGTATTGCAGCCTAAGACACCTGCAGAGATTCTTCCTGCTTCTTTTCAAGACCTTCAAATCTTTCCTCTGCATTCTGAGCACGGATCTCTGTTTCTTTGAAACACAGAAGCAAAGTCAATGCAAAAACCTGCAATCTAAGGAGCTGCTGGCAGGACACCCAAGAGAAAGATCTGGAGAGCTGAAGAGTCCAGTGGGATTGGCTGACTCTATAAAAACATTTTACCATGGTTTCAGAGAAGGGCATTGTTAAAAGATCTACAAAGGATTTTATACTAAACCTTGCAAATTTAATGAATTATAAAATTTAGTGTTTGCTAGCAGAGGGTGAGATACTGATCTTCATTGTGTGAGGATAAAAATGGAGCAGAGTCAGTTCTATTAGCAGGACTAATGAGATGGCTAATGCAAGCTCTCAGATAAAACAAGCACCTGCCTGAAATGAAACCCTGCCCTGCTCAGGCCTCCAGCACAGGGGCAGTCCTCAGAGCAGCTGCACTTGCAGACATTCCAGTGCTGCCAGGCCTTCAAAGTCTTCCTGTGAAAAGAGAGTGGAGGACTTGTTGGCGTTCACCTCCCTCTGGTTGGAAAGGGTAAAACATCTTTTTAAGTGAACACGAAACCAACAATGCCACATTTCATCAGCAGTGTGTGTCCTGTTTGATGCTGGTGTCTCAGTTCACAGTCCCAGCCCAGGCAAGAGCGCTGTGTCAGCAAAACATGTAAAGTCAGAGGCCAGTTAAGGCACTGAATGCACCTTGGCATTAAAATCAGACTAAAATCCTTTTCTGATGCAGACATGAAACTCTCACTGGCTTATAGTCTTGGATTTTCCAACAGAAGTTGGAGATGGCTGTAGCTCGACCAGGAGCAAAAGAAACCCCAAAACACACACCAAAATGTTTGGAGGACAGGAAGAAGCAGCTCCTTACAGGATCCAACAGGCATAAGTCAGCTTTTAACTATGTTTTTTCAGTAAAAGTAACTGTTGATTGGCTCCTGCTCTAAACCTTGGAACATAATTATGATTTCCAGATATTTATTTCTGTAAGACAAATTGAAGTCTGTAAAGAAATGCTCCTGTATCTTCCACTGGCATGCAGAACTGCTGCACTCAGCCAGATAATTCATACCAGCACCTGGCTGCTGCTGAGAGAGAAAAGGAAATAGGAGGAAAGGAAAAAAGAAAATAAGTAGAAAATACCACTGGCCTAGTGGCATTCAGGGGAGTTGTAGGGCCACATCACACACTGTGAATAATAAATAAAAATGTCCTATTGGAAAGTAGCACATTGAAACTACCACAGTCACCTACATAATAGCAACTTCCTCTTTTACTTCTAATTTTCTTTCTCTGTTACATATTTGCTATTGGTGTTGGCATCTTCACCTTCAAACTCTTCTTGAGTTGAAGAAATTATAGTCCTTAAAGTTCTAAACTTAATCTTTAGTTGCAATTCCTGTAAGGCACTGTCAGGATCAGGTTAGTAATGTGCTCCATTTGTCCATTCAAATAATCTAGGCAAAGCCAGCTGGCCTCGTTTTCTTGCACCTATCTAGACTTAAACTCTAGCCACCTAGAGAGTCCTGAGTATGGATATTTCTAAACACAAATGAGTATGCTAATTACTTAACATTACATCAGCAGCAAGAAAAGGCAGCATGAGAGTTGCAGCACTGGCTGTACAATGGAGTCATGAACAACATCACTCTGCCTTGGACTGAGTTCAGAAACAATGGGAAGAAATTGCACAAGACAATAAATGTAAATCCATTTCCTTGTCACCTGAATGTAACTTGCTTTTTCATGAAAGCAGACTAATGCCAGGCCAGCCATCTGTACAATGCAGTTCATTGTCACAAGCAGTCTCAAACATCCTTCCACATAAGGAATTAAATCAGAAGCTCAGCCTGATCTCCTGGGCAAGGCAACCACCAGGATAGCAGCAAAAGTCCACCTCAATGGGTGAAGCAAAAGCCGTCATGCACCATGGGGAACTGATCTATCAGGGGGTTAAAACTGAGACACTCACAGGACAAGCAGTCTGCTGTCACATCACAGGAAATCCACCAGCCACAGACCCAGTTTTCTGTGTAGATCCATCACCTGCACAAAGAATCAGAGCAAACCTAAACCACTAATGAACAACTGGTCTTCCAAGTGATCTGAAGTCAGTGTATTTCGTATAAGTCAATGTCCTACCTCATTCAATTTACAAACTGATCTAATGACAGAAACATTTATTTTTACCATTTTTTTTTCTTCCATATTCATTACAAACACATCTTTTCCTACTATGGATATATCCTTCTCCCAGTTCTTGTTTAGGATCATATGCTGCTTATCAGCTATGTGGTGCATTCTTATGTCCAGAATTCAACAACAAACCAAAAATCACACACTACACTGCAACCCTAGGAGAAAGACCCTGTAGCAATCTACAGCCCTAGGAGAAGGAAGTAAAACCACAGAGATCCAGCAGGCACAGCTGCTCTCTGAACGGGAAACGTCAGTGTTTTTCCAGAGGAAATGCTTACTAAGGGTGAAACAATAAATTTGTGCTCATACACTGTACAGGAGACCTTGCAGCTATTTTTAGAGGAGTTCTCCTCTGCTCCTTTGGCTGGCAGACAAAAACCACAACTCAAACAGGAAAGAAAGTGTCAAAAGAGAAACAAGTGTTCTTCACAACTGTGCTCTGGCCAGAGGGAGACGAAAGACTGGATACTAGATAGAATGCTCTTATTTCTATTCCTAGCAACTGGAGTCTTGCACTTCCTTGTTCAATAAGAACATCATTAATTCAAGGATGGAACCCGTTGCTGAATCATCTGAAAAAAAAAATCTCTAGGTACCACTGAAGAAAGCCCCAAATCCAGAAGCAAAGTGCCCTCTAGAGCACCAGACCCTAAGGATCTCCTGTCTCAAAGATATATTTTGCTTCCCAGCTCAAAACCTCCCAGTATATTTAAGTACACCATATGCTGGAAACCTGACACAGGCTTTTTTGTTAATGTTCTAGTTGTGGGCAAACCTGGCATTCACAAGGAATCCTGCACAAACACATTATGGATGTGTTCTGGAAATGATTTATTTCTTGATGATATTTTCTAAAGACAATGCACCATGGAGAAGAATATGCCCCCACATATCTGACTCTATATGAATCACTCATTTGGTGTTATTTTTTTTTCAAATGTCAAAGTAGGTGGCAGTTCTGAGAGAGATGGGGGTGTTCCAGGAAGGATATTGAAATCTCCAACTGTTTCCACAGATGTTCCCAAACCAAAGTAAATAAAAGGCAGTCACCAATCATTTTAACACTTTAGCTGATCACGTTTATCCCGCTGCACCAGGAACCTCACAAAAGGGCATTTTAAAGTGTAGTTTTCTGCACAAGGCCAGCCCAGATGCAATTAACACCTCTGTCTTACAGGAAGTGGGATTTATCATCACTCTCAGCTTCATGCAAAGGGCTGGAGCCTGTAGAGCCCCTCACTGTATTCCACCTGGGCCAGTCAGGCAGGAATCTTGTGATAAAATTTTGGGAGCTTGGCTTTGTGCATCCCAGGACCTCACTTCAACTTTCACACCTTGAATACTTCTCCCCAGTGCTGTCAAAAACCTAGCTGTGCCTGCAGGGAAAGAAAATACAACCTTTAATTATAATGCCTTCAGCCAACAAAAATAAAACTGGATTCTGCAATGGATGCCAAGAGGGATGAACAGCCTATGTGGGAACTGGCTACATTCAGGATTAAGAATTAGTTGTTTAATAAACACTGAATACAAAGCAAACTGAAAGAAAATAGGCTTGATGTAAAACCCTGACTTCTTGTCTTGGCAGATTTGGCTCTCTCATTGCATAAAGGCTTAATATAATTATTTTTAAAAGAGCTTTGCAGTTACAATCACATTCTTCAAAGATTTAGGTGATGTAGATGTGCAAAATGCCTGGACAAGGCAGTAAATTACTTGTTCATTCGCTTACCTGGGCATGCTGATGGATATTCCCTGCTTCTTGGAGAATATGCTTGAGATGTAACAATTCCTGCTCTTGATAGCCAATGTTTAGTTAAAATCCTGGGGAGGTCTTAGTCTCCATGACATCTTGTAGCAAAGTTGGCATGTTAAGCACATGGTAGCAATGACAATTCTTTTATATTTCAATTTTGATGCATAGCTTGGTTTCCTCTCTGCACAGCTGTAGGGTAGGGCTAGTTAACTTCTCTGGTTTGGGAGAAGTGCAATGAAGCACAGTTGGGATGTCCAGACTGGTAAGAAATTGAGTCATTTCCCCTCTGTGGGATGGAACTTTAGAATGCACAGTGGGAGCTCCACAACCAGGCATTAGTTTTGAATAATCAGGAAGCCAAAGAGAAGCAGTAGGAATGATTATTGTTTAAGTTTTCCCACTGTGCAGCATCAGCTTAAGGGAAAAGAAAAGATAGGTGCCATGAGGGCATGGTATGAGGGAGAGCAGTCACTTGGGAACACTTCCATTGGGTTTGTCCATATTAGCCCTTTCAAGTATTTTGTTATCCTTACTAAAGACCATCTTGCATTGGGAAGGCTGTGTCATTGCATTGATCTTAGCACTTAACTAAAGCCCAACAAACGAGAGACCTAAATGAAGCTCACTGGAGAGGTCATCTAGTCCCAAGTGCAAATTTCAGGGTAAAAATACACCTTGTTCTCACAATGAAGGTACTCTGTGAAGGCTTTAAGAAGTGATCGAGGAAGACTGAATAAAAGCTGAGACCTCAAGCCAAACCTTATAAATTTCCTGTAAGTACCTTCTTACATGTCCTCTGTAAAACAATCTCATCTGTCATTGTTCTCCCTCTCTCATCATCATCAAAACATTTGTATTTCTGTTACATGCTGCTTGAGACCAAGTAATTGGATCATAGAAGATAATAAATATTCAGATAACTGAGTGCCTTTGCCTTACAGGACAAAATTACCATGTTCTCAGTATTGTCTCTTACCTATTCTTTATAATCTCTCTCATAATCACTGTTTCTTACCTAAGAGCCAATGGAAAGAGAAAGGATACCTTGTGTTTTCTGCTGAAAGGCCATTCGTTACATTACAATGCAAAAATTAATCCAAGCCATTCAAAACTCCTTGCCTATTATGGATCAAGAGAATACCTTTCCTGTGGCCCATTTCCCAAAGTCTTTGTGAAAATGAGCTAAGATTTCTTTTTCTGGGCTCTACTGGCTGAAGCAATTTTGGATGAGATAGCCATGCTGTGCCTGTGCTCAGACCATGGCTAACTATGACAATCTGCTGTTAACCTTTTGCTATGCTGATGTCTGGCCAATTCTGGCCCCATTCCTTCATCCTGCTCTCCCTTTCTTAGGACAACTACTTATTTCTTTTCTTTAGCTGTCTCAGCTCCTTTTGTAGGCTGAAATACGGCATGAAGCATAAGCTAACACAGGGAAAATGACAGGATAACTTTGAGTGAAAGAATAAGATGACAATATGAGAAGCAGCTCAAGAAACCTGAGTAACACATGTGCAGTTTAGTTTTAGTCTGAATAAAGGAAATAGGATGATTTAAAAAACAGCAGAGATGAAACATTTTGGAAATCAGAAAAGAGTCAAGGTCTTGAGAGGCAAAGGTTGAGAAGGTTAGTTGCAAATTACTTAACAATTGTTTGTTATCTTACACAAGAGATGATAAATTTATATCAACAAAGAAAACATTTATTTACATACTTTATTATCAGGATAATTCAGTATCTAGATGAAGATAACTTGCATTACTGATAAGGCAAAGAAAACTATTGCCCTCAGAGAGTGCTATCTGGTTAATGATCTTCAAACTGATGTTTTACTCTACATTTAAAAAACCCATAATTTCCTTTTATTTTCTTTTTCATAAATCATCCACACAATCACAAACCACCCACTCTCCCATTGAACATATGACTTCCCTGTGTCATATCTGCACTGCATGTTCTTTGCACTGTATCACATTTAAAATTACAGAAATTCTTTTTGCCTGTGACTACAAATCAAATTTCTTGGAGCTCATCCCTTGAAAGCTCTTAATTCTCAGCACATATCTTTATATGTGGGGGTCATACTTTAACTTTGGAAAAGGCAGTACACATTATGTCAACTGCTCCTTTATTACCTGCTACTTTCTCCAAGTAAAGACTGAACAGCAGGATTGGTGACGCCTTACCATTCCCCCCCTTTTCCTTCTATTGGAATCCTAGTAGTTTACATGCCCTTCAGTTTATTTCTTCCAGGGCAGGCTGCCACGGAGACAATGCCTCCCTATTGCTCTATGTCTGCTTTTAGCATCTGAAAGAAGAGCACACGCCTGCCTTACCCCCAAAAGCTGGACCAGCCTTTGGCTGTGACAGAAAGGTGATGGAAGTCAGGTAAGAGAAATATGAGGAATCCATGAGCATAAAGATGCCACAGTGAGTAAGTAGTACAATAAATTGAAAATCTGCTGGTGACAGTTCTGAGCATTTCTAAAAATTAATGTAATTTGTCAGTCACCAGAGATGTTGATGAGATAGTGCTCAAGTGAGACTGAGTTTAATGCACTGCCTGAACTATGGCATTGGTCAGTCAGAACTTCTCATGTGGAGACTCTTGAGCTTCAGCACAAAAGGTTTGAGCTGAAGTGGTTGTGTTCACACTTGCAAGGACTTAGATGCTCACTAGGGCTCAGCTAACACAAGGTTGCTTGCTGAGCAAACACTGCTTGATAATATGCTCAACCACAAAATTTTGGCTTTATCAACTCCTTGATGTCTTGTAGGATTTCATCCAGTGCCTTTTCACCATCAGAGTGTAGCTAAAGCAGAGGGAAAGAAGGGATGAGAACTGAGGAAAAACTCCATTAGTAGTCAAGGACTCTTGCCCCAAGGATGGGGCAGCCACAGCTTCTCTGGGCAACCAGTGCCAGTGCCTCACCATCCTCACAGAGAATTTCTTTCTAATATCTAACCTGAACATACTCTCTTTCAGTTTGAAGCCATTCCCCTTGTCCTGTCACTACATGCCCTTATAAAAACATAAGGATGTACACATACTCCTGGTTCCTTCCCAAAGAGGACACAGGTTTGGCATCTGGCAGAGAGAAGCTCATATATTGGCTTTTCACACTGCTTTTACCTTTCCCACTACATGATTCAGAACCCAACAGAAACAATCTGCATCTGAAAGCAGATGGAAACAGCCAACCCTGAACTGTGCCAGGGAAGCTGATGAGTTTTAGGATCAGGGTAACACTGGGACACATGTATGAGGATGTCCCTTCTCCCAGTGAGTGATACACCCAGAGAAACAGCTGAATGACAGCACTGATGGGGGTAAGTGTTCCTCTACCATGGTCCTAATGATACTCAAAGAGCTTCTGCCCGTCACTGCTTCCTTAGATTCTTGACAATCTGTAGTGTCACACAGGTAAGAGGCACCCTGAAATGGAGGGCAAGATCTGGTTCTCCAACCCACCCTACAGCAGCCCACCACTCCTTTACTGCAACCTAAAACACGCACCAGTCTGTTCTGCTCAGCCTGAGCCTAACTGAGCCAAGGCTCCCTCCCTTGGGTCAAGAAAGATGGATGAGATCATGCTTTTTCGGCAGATTAAGCTTGCATTGCCTGTGGTTTGCCAAAGATCATTTTTCAGTCTGCTGCCAATGCCCTTTTGCCTACAAACCAAAACATTCCTCCCTTCTAAGTGCCCTTAAGTGTTGCCTATGAGCAAAGAAGTGTAAAGCTATTCCCTGCTAAGTCAATTAAAGCCAGGAGAGCTTCTTTTCTTAATCATGGATCACAGAGCATCCCTGCCAGCCTGGCATCCTTTGGAAGGATGGTTCTAAGAAGTTCTCATTTAGCAACTCTCTTATTTATTAATCCCAAAACATCTTTCCCTCAGATCTCTTGGCCCACACTCCAACAGGACATCCAGTCTGTTCATCCAGCCCAATCAGGCAGCACAGCCACCTTCCAGCAGAGACCAGGGGAGACCTTGCTGTGTGTTCCCAGTTCTGTCTCTCCATTGCCCTGGGCTTCTTATCCCTTCTTTGCCTGCCTTCCAGCACCCATCAAACTGACAGGGTGGTCTGCCAGGTATCTGAATTTGCTCAAGTGATTAAGATAATGCCAAAGCTGATCTTGCATTGGCAGGCAGCTCTGCAGACAAGGCACACGTGGCTGTTGCTATTGAGCAAGAAACATGTCAGGGAATGGAAGAGGTCAGGGTGACTATCTAAACAAGCTCTGTGTCTTATTTCTTGAGGCTAAAGAGACTAGTGTGGACAAAACAGCCTCAGCAAGGGATCAACACCAGCACAGGGCATTTCTGAGCATGTTTGCAGGGACTAGAAGGTAGCACTTCAAATCTGAATCAAATGGTGTGGTCAGCAAAGTGATGCAATATAGGATAAATTTATCTTAGGAGGTCAGCAAACTTTTTGCCCAGGGAACAAACACATGACCTAGAAAAAACTATTCTACACAGAAAAAGACAGAAGATGGAAATACTCGCCCCAAAACCTCCTGGGGCTCTGGTGGTTTGTGGGGACTGTAAGTACCCTGGGCTGTGGAGAGAAGCACTGGCAGAGGTCAGGCTTTGGAAACCTCTTCTGGAACAAAACTACTCTCCAGGGAGAAAGAAAAGGCCTGATGTGGTCAAACACCCTGGAGGTATCCCACAGCTTGGGGAGTTCTGGAGAATAACACATCAGAACCACTTCAACAGCAGTGACTCTGCTGGTAAAACAGAAAGCAAAAGTGATAAAATACAGGGCTGAGAAAATACATGGAAAAATTCCTGGTCCCTTACCCCAAAGCAGGATCTAAACCATGGGCAGCTAATCCCATGTTTAGTGGTTGTTAGGTCCTTGGTGAAGCCTAGGACAAGTTACTTGCTGCCTGTAGGAGATAAAGCTCCAGGTGCATGGACACAAAGGGATGCTCTAAATCAACTTTAGTCTGTTTAGTCTGTGTAAAGCCATTTTCCTTCTGGTGGACTGCTAGGAGTCAGCATCCTGCAGAGTTGGGAATGCCCTAAACTGCCAGTAACTGCATAAATAAAGGCAAAATGTAATGGAGGAAAGATCCTGTTATTAAAGGGAAGCTGGAAGGATGGAGAGCCAGATGTAGAACCCCACAGCCTCCAGCCAGACCTACCTGACAAGTCCTCACCAAATGTCTCTTCTCAGCTTCCTGCCATTGGCTTTTGGTAATGAACAGGCACTCCACTTGTAGGCATCATAAGTGGGATTCTTTTAATGTTTAGTCAAGACAATTTGCAGTAATGAATGGTCCAGCAGCATAATTAAACCCACATTTATACTTCATAAGGTTAGGGTGGTTTTTTGTTATTTGTTATGGAAACCAGAGATTTAATAGATTTAATGGTATTTGTCACCAATTATTAATCTTACCACTTTTTCTTCTTGGAGGTGTCTTACTAATGAAAAAAAATTTCCATTAGTCTCATAATCCCCATGAATTCTCTTCTGAAGCTTTTCTCCCCCACCAACCTTGCCAGATGTGTAAGTTTTTATAAATGCTTCTGCTATGAAGACTGTTTGACCTCCTTATCAGCTCTATCCCCATACTGTGGGTTTTAATGATATTAATTACATTTTTTTGCCTTCAGATAGATGTTGGTGGGTGTAGGTATAACCTAGGAGTAACCCTGACAGGTAGTTTCTTGTCTTGCTGTGCAAATGGCTTCTTGGAAAGAAATACAAAAAATTGCAAAAAAATCTTGACACGTTGTGTTTTCCATCTGACGCCTCTTTGGCAGTACTTGATATTCCCACCAGAAAGAATGGGAAGATTACTGGCCTTGTTCTGTAGCTGTTACAGCTTAAGGACACAGACAGGACTTTGGAACATGTGGTACACCGCTGGAAAAATATCACATTAAGTTCTTGGCTCACAAACCCTTTTCAGGTCCAAAGTTAAGGCAGAAGTCACCAACATGATATACATTTGGCAGCTACTCCAGTTTGACGTGTATTAAATCAGGAGAGGTGAGAAACTCTGTCTGTGCCCAGAGCTATTGTCTCCCTGTGCTTCTGTCCAACACCTCAAGGATATCCTTTCCCTTCTCAGCGATGCAATGGCTGATACAAAGTTTAGAAAACCCCAACTTCCCTTCTCACCTAGTATTTTACCTTGGATATTTCATGCTGGTTTCCAGGACCTCAAGAAGGGCTGGTGTAAAAGTTTCTCCCCATGAACCCAGCCAAGATCTCTCCTCTAACATCCCATAATCCTGCCTGGTGCCTCTAAGCCTGGGTCTGATAATAGCATGAATGTCTCCATTCCTCTCCCCTCCCTGTCCTTGCAAAGTAAGAAGACACTTGCAGCCCCACCCAGGACACAGCTGTGGGCACAGGCAGCTCCAGGCCTCCCTTCCTCCACAAGGCTCTTCCCAACATCTCCCCACAGCAGCCACCTTTCCCAAGAGAGAAACCCCAAATATCTTATTCTGCTCCCAATCCCATCCTCTGTGCCCTCTTGTAACTCCCCCCAAACCAGGAGCCCTCAGAGAAAAAAAAAAAGGCAAGGCAATTTCTTTTCCACCCCTAATAGCAAAATATATTTTAACTGCTGTCATACAGTAGATTATAAACAGCTCTTGTACGTGACAGAACATGTACAGGTTGCATCGTGGAACAGCTGGTGCCAGCGCCAGGACCAATGCTGGGGTGTCTCCTGTCACAGCCAGGGAAGGGCCACCATGGCTGGGGTGTCTCCTGTCACAGCCAAGGAAGGGCCACCATGATGTCTGGGGGCACCAGGAGAAGGGATGAGCTGAGGCTGGCTCAGAGGTCCATGGGAGCCAGGTCTGATGCTGTGGAGCACATGAACTCTTGGAATCTGCTGGCCCTCTGGCACATCTGCATTCAGAAGCAGGAGCTCAAGCAGTTCAGTTGGCCTTCAGCAGACAGGCTGGGTGCAATCCATGTAATATCATATTGGACAAACCCAGCAGGAATCCGCCCAGTTCCCACCACAGCACACGCTGTACTCGGATGGCTGTCACAGGAGAGCACAGAGCTCACAGATCAGACCCTGGACTGCTTTCACCCCCAAGGCTGGCAGCCACACACCCCAACAGAAAGGACAGACTAGGCATGAGGACTCCACAGAGCTTTGGTCTTCCCAGGAACAAATTGTTTTCTGCATGAAAACCAGGACGCATTTTGCTGTAGTAACACTGATTTTCGTGAGGTTATTGAGCAAGGAGCTGTAGCTGTACTGGCTGCCATTCCAAAGTTGGAGGCTTCCCACCTCACAATGGAGGGAGTTACCATGGAAGTGAGCTGCACAGCTCGTGTTGGAAAGAACCACAGAAAACAGATTATATAATATTACATTATATTAAGAGCTCATAATGGGCAGGTTGGGAACCTTCACATCCTCACCACTGACCAGAACATTGCATTGCTCTGCTCAAGTGCTCTGGCACTTGCAGTTTAAGAAACTCAAATGTGGCATAACTGACTTTTAATTAAATAAGCAACGTGCAAAAGACTTGGTATTTCCCCTCCAGTACTCTTGAGAAAAATGAAAATAAGCCCACATTAAAAAGCAATTTAAAAAACCCACAAACCTGAAAGTAATCCAAATTGTTAATGCCCTGACAGCATGGTTGCCAGATGCCTTGATCTACAAGGCTGAAAACCTCAACTTGTCAAAAACTAAGACTAGTTCCAACAGCTGAGCATCCCTTTCTGGTTGCCTTTTGCTTGCCAGATGCTCAAGCCCTCAGGCTTCAAACAGTGATGATGCTGACACAGTAAATGCTGATATTCCTTCTGGGCATAGACAGTGCCAGGTGTGAGGGAAACGCCAAAACAGGGCACAAAGTGCCATCCTTTGGCCTCTTTTTGAAAACACTGAAACTGTATCAACACCTGCCAACTGTATCAAGATGGCAAACAAAATCCTTAACCCATCCCACTCTCTTTAAGTGCAGTTACCTCTGTAAGTGTTTTGAGCACCAAACAAAAAAGAATTGGACTGAATCTCATCCTATACCAAGGAGATGACAAAGCTGTTTGGCCAAAGGGTGCTTTTTTGTATATTTGACTTTTTTTTCAATAAGGAAGCTTAGTTGTTCCAGAACTTCTGTTCTTTCCTCCCATAAAAGGTATGGTGAAATATTTCAGATTGAATAATCTGACTGATTATAAAGTAATCCATTTAATTCTCAGGAATTTATACACAAATACTGCCAAATTTGAGCATATAGTTCCTCTGAAATTACTTCAATGGTTTAATCAAACAATTTTTAGCAGGAGGTGTTTTCAGAGGAGAACCTGACACAGAAACACTATTTGGCAAATTTAACCTGTTATAATGTCCTTTCTCAAGAGCATGATTCCTCTTACTGAAGATTTGGAAGAGTTGAAGTATTCCCTAGCTTTCATGAAATTATTTCTGACTGAGAATAGTGAAAGCAGAAGCCCAAAGGAGAGTCTGAAGTGGCTTGGGAGACAAGTCCATCAATGGTCCCAATACTGCTATGAAGTCCCAGTGCTGTAGGTAGTAAGGAAATTCTGTTCTCCATTGGCAGTTTCTGATAACTTTTGAGTAATTTTAAAATATTTGTCACCAAAGTTCTGGTATCTATATCAGGTGGCCCTTTTCATGTAATTTATGACCATCAGGTCATCCTGACTCCAATAATGGGAGATACAGTTCCAGTAAAACTGGAATGATCTGTACCCAGACACTCTGGAAGTTCCCTGTTCTGTTTAGCACCTGACAGAACAAAGGAGCTGAAGGAACTCTGATTAATTGCTATGGAAACACCAACATCACCAAACACTTTTATTGGTGTGTGTAGGAGGGCAGTACCCAGGAAGCTGATCTCCACCTGAAGCCCCTCTGATGTCAGGGCAGACACAGGCAGGTGACAAAGCAGCTCTGGGCCAATCCTCATTCCTCAGCAGCACTTCTCCAATACACACAGGCAAGGTGTGCTGGCACACTGAACTTCGTGTGGCCATTTCAAACAAGATCATGCTCTGTACCTGTGAAGTTGATCCCATTTTCTTACAGTTGGGTCATAGTATTTCAAGTTTTTCTTAGCAAAGAAACCCTTAACAACCTGTATACCTTAAAGCACCTGCCAAATTAAAGCAAAAGCTCTTTTACAAGTTAATCATGTTAAAAGAACTGATTACCTAGAGCAGGAGAAAGGAAGAGCAAGAAGAAAAGGTACTCCTCAAATCACAAGGGCCTTCAGAGAACAAAAATACTGTAAGGCAGCTGGGAACTAAATGAATACAGAGAAGATAAATTTTTGGTGTAAAAAGTCAAAGACTGCACACACCATGCCCTCTTTCTGAACCTGACTCAGCACAGTGACAATCCCTCTTCCTCTGCCCATTTTATATGTGTTGGCAGCCAACATACAGAGGATGCAGTTTGAAGCCAGCCAGGAAAACTCTGGCCATCTTCAAAGCAAGGAGGCAAACACCCTGATGCTCTGCCACTTGTCCATGTCACAGTGGCAGGCAGGATCATGAAGAACAGAAGTTTTGTAGATATCCCATTACCAAAAAGGAGGAAAAAACTGCAAAGGAATGACTAAGAAAGATGGACGGATACCAACAATGAGCTACCAGCAAATCTGACTAGCTTGCCTCTTGTCCAGAAAAGCAGCATTTGGGGGGATCCCTGGATGAGTAGGATTCCAGTAGACTCCACCTTCAGCTCAAAGTTTTACTGGCATGGAAATGGCTCAAAGTGGGACAGCATGTAATAGATGCTGCCTTTGAAGTCTGTTGCAATCCAGATCAACTGGTTTGCTCCAGCAATGTTTAAAAAAATTACAGTTTCTCCCCAATAATCAGGAGGCACAACTTCCCTTAGAAAAAGTCTGTAGTGAGTGAGATCATTGGTCCAAATACTTGGAGGACACCTCTGTTTTTCTGTTATGACATGGCCAGAGCACCCCATTTTCACATCTTCGTATGACACGACCATGAGCGTGGCTTTAAATAGTCCAGGAATGTGGGCTGCAAAACATGGAGAGGCAGTAAATTAGTCACAGGCCAACAGCATCAGCTGTGGTACAAGCTGCTGAAGTCAAACTTCTCTAAGAGGAAAGATCAAACCACATTTCTGCACCCTACAACCCTGTTCTTGCCCTCACTAAGCAGCATCTGGAAGTTTAAGTGCAGCCACAAGTCCTGTTCCATCAGGTAAACACTGTGCCTAGTAGCCTGCTGTATCAAGATAATTTATTATGGCAAACTCTTATTTGAGAAGAATCAAAACAGAGGCTGCCAAAGGATACCTTTGCTTAAAACTGAAATCAACTGGGACAGAGGAGGTTTTATCTAGAACAAAATTCAGTACAAAGAAAATGAGTTAGAGAAAACGACTTTTCACCACCAGCTACTCTAGCGTGGGAGAGGCACAACACACACAGTTTTTGTGGGCTTTCTACAAAAGCTTCTTCTGACTTCACTAAGTGGTGCAGTTCCATTGCCACAGCCTAAATGAGGTCCTCAGAAATGGGGTAACACCACCCTCAGTTTCAAGCAGAGAAATACTACCAGCACAGAAGGAGCACTACTGAAAGCACTTCTGTTAGGCAGCCTCTAGGCTAAATAACTCCTAAGGAATGGATGTAGCAAACTGCCAGAAAGGCTCGTGCCCTTTAACTTCTACTCTTCCTGCACAGCAAGACAGGACAGCCACTCCCACAGCTGGTTATCCCACAGGAAGGGCCAGGCACTCACATTTTCTGTGGGGCAGTACTGGCGGGCATACCACTCCTGGCTGTAGAGGCAGATGATGACACCTTGGCCCAGGAAGAGGGAAGTCCACATGATCACATTCCAGAAGGGCCCTTTCCGACGGTCATTCAGGGTGAAGTTGAAGACCACTGAAAAGGGGAGAAATGAGAAGCATTATTTAGAAACAAACCTAAGATTCAAGAATCAAAGATGAACTGATTTTACTGGATCTTCCACTCCTTTCACTTCATCTCCAGAGCAACAAGGCTACAGCATGAAAATCTGATTATGCTTGGCAATAGATCAAATACTCTGAGCTGATTCTGACATTTACTTCCAGTAAATTTGCCAACAAGCTGTGTGCCTCTGGGGATCAACATTATTTGTGCTGCACTGGTCACCAAGGCATGGCAGGGGTAGCCTAGAGTTTATTAGAGCCCTCTAACTCAAAACACAAAAGGAAATGCAAGAGCTCTAACTATAAATGGGCTCTTCCTCACTGCAGTAGTGAAGCAATAATTGCCCTATACTGTGACTTTACAGAGGAAGACTGACAAGCTGCTGGCACACAGCGATTCAACTACAGCTTAGCAAACAGGAAGAAGCAGTGCTGTTAAACTCTGTGCAGTGTCACAGGAACAGCAGTAGATCACATAGAACTCTCTTCCTTGCCACCAAGACCTTGATCATCTAAGCCCCAAGCTTCCAAATTCTCTGTGTGTATATAGGTGTGCATCTACTGAGCTGCAAAAATCCATTCACAAAGCTTGGACTCACAATTGCAACCCCCGGGCAGCAGTACTGTGTGTTAGTGCTGAAGGAACAGCTGGCATTATCAAAAGCCCAAAGCATGCTTCTCTTAAAAAAGCCACAAACCCCACAGCCACTCCCACACTCTCTTCTTTGGAACTTACCTCCAAAGCATGAAAACAGGCAGAAGAGAACTGGATAGAAGAAACCGAAGCAGATGCTGAGGACATACTCATGCACGGCAGCTGACACAGTGAAGACAGACAGCATGGCTGCTGCTCTGAACTTCTTACCAAAAAACTGGGAGAGAGAAGAACGCCAAGAATTAGGAGCTACTCTGCTGTGGTTTTTGTTTGGTTGTTGCAATACACTGGATTTTCTTCCCTGAGCTAAGAAGGTTCCCCTCCAGCCAAGAGGCACATGTGAAATGCCAAGTGCCTTGCAGAGCACCTTGGGGTTTGGGTGTTTCTCTTGAGGTATATTTCTGGTTCTCTGCATTAGTACTTGTGCTGAGCCCACAGCTCATGGAAACAGTGCAACATGAGTTCTGACTGCTGAGGCAGTCCCTGCATTCCTGCATCTCAGCCCCACATTTTGCACACAGTAAGGACTTGGAAATGAGCAATGGATATCTAAAACACACACAGTGGCTCCCCACAACAGCTGACTTGAAACATTTTTGTGCTTCTAAACAGACAGGGATGCTGCACCTTGACAAATGTACCGTTTTGTCCAGTAGTTGAATGTTTAATTAACAAAAGAATACACCTGCTAGTTACTCACCCAAAGGAAGTCCCTGTAGGCATAGTAATAGAGCCAGTCATGTACTACCACGTTCCAGGTTCTGTAGTAGTTTGCATAGGATGTGGAATTCCACCAGTCCTGAAAGCACAATTGAAAGACTATAAATCTAATTAACTATAAAACATTCTAGAGGGCTTTTCTAGGATATCAAACTGAAAAATATTGAACAAAATAATACCAAGCTAACATAGCAATTTGACCAAGCTTTCCACTGCACTTTCAACATTCTTCTTGGAGTATCAAGGTCTGGTTTTAACCCAATCTGCAGTGGCTGACGTGATAAAAGAACAAAACAAGGGCTAATGGAGCTATTGGGTAGGTCTGGTGGCTGCTTCTGTTTATGCACAGGATGTTTCATCTTAAAACAACTCAGACTGCCAAGCAGAAATCAAATCTGTTCTACAGCACAGCAACAAACTTAAGTTTTAATACTATAAATCCAAAACCAAAATCCAATGGTTGTTTTGTTTGGTAAAACAACCTTCAGCTTCCTCCTCTTCTTTTTTTTTTTTTTCATTATGACAATGATTTTTAGAAGATATATAAGCTACAGATCCTGCTTCTCACCTTGTAGAACATCCTGTCTGCAAAGCGTAGCATCTCAGCAAACGCGTTGAGCCAACAGTGAAGGAAGGCAAAGAACACCAAGAAGAGAATCAGTACACCTGGAACAAGAGACATCCACACCAGTTTTGTAGTGTTCTCTCTCAGTCACAAGCAAGAGCACCTAACACAGTCAAAAACTGTTCTCATAGGCACTGACACAGATGAGTTCTACTGTTTTGTACAGGTAACACAATAGCATTTGAGTTTCTCACCACACCAGGCCCTGCTTGCCCCAGAGGGCAACAGCAAGGCTGCCCCAGAGCCTGCAAATTGATTTGAAGACAGTTAATTCAAAGCCAGATTTTATTGTATTGCTGATTTTGAAGTTTTACCCCTTAATGCCACAGTCTGCCCACAAGATCTCCTTTGTTGATCTCTGCCTGTCATGAATGCATCTCAAAATAAGCACTTCTCCCTTCCACCTCTTCCACAAAGATAAAAGTAACTCCTGGATCTGGGCCTTACCTGGCAGGATGGAGTTGAAGATACAGAGGACCAGCCCTCGAAGGTTGAAGGTTTCCTGACTACTGTTGCGAAACTGAGGAATGCAGAGTCTCACAAAGATGTAGTAGGCATAGAAAAGTGAACCAAGCACCTGGAACAAAAATACCCCAGAACCTGACTTCATAACAGGAATGCACAATTAACACATCACCACTTGGCACCTCTAGGAGAGAAAAGCAGCTGCCAACAAAAGCCAAAATAATTTATTTTACATTGCTGCCAATAAACCTCCCTAAGGATTCAGGCAGAAAGAAAGCCACAGCAATCCCTGGAGCACACTGACAGCCAGCAGCAAAATCAACTTCTCTTTTCTACTATAACAGCTGTCAGTTTTTCCCAGTCCTATCAACTCACACGTTTTGACACAAAAAATCCATGGCACTGCCAAAGTGGGGAAAGTACCCTTGATTTACATCCAAGATAAGGGCAGAAATAATTGCAAAACACTTACTGTAGTTAAATCTAATATTAAACTTTATTTTATTCCAAAGAAGATGTTTACAGGCCAAAGCATCTCAGGCTTTCTCTGGCTCATGAACTGATGCTGTGGATCTTGAGGTCAAAATGCCAGTCACTGTTAAAATACTCTGATATAAGGCAAGTGTGTGCTCTGTCATCCTCTTTGTCCAACAGCAAGCAGCCCAAGGTCTGTTCATGCTGCCCCTTTTTTTTTTAACTGTTTTGCTCTTTAAACCATAAGTGCATTGTGTGACAGCAAAGGTTTCAGTCACACAAATCCATTACTTGGAAACACATCCACAAGAAACTACTGAAGCTCATGGCTACAAATGTGAATAAGGAGTCAATCTTGAATTCAAATAAGCACCGAGGATTTGGACTCCAGGCCTCATTTCAAAATCTGAGTATCTGCAGCTGTGCCAATGCACTACAATCAGGATGAAGAAAGAGGGCATGGGTGTTGCTCTACACACACACACATTGTTTTTTTTTTTATCTGGAGGCTTGTTTAAGTAAAGATTTTAATTTTTTTTCTTTCTTGGGCACAACCATTAGTGCAGCAAGATCACAGTTTATTTATTAGTCGCCAGAAAGTACTCTTTATTGGTAAGCCCATGCCAAGCAAAGTGATTTAATGCCAAAGAGAGAGCTGTTGAGCAACACATCTTAGATGATCTATAAGAGTGTATTCTGCAGAAAGCTGCACCACTCACCTGTGCAAACTTGGTAGCTACATAGCCCCATCTTATTGTGGGATTCCTAGGAAAAAGAACAGGATATAGCTAAATTGGACCTCAAAGCATCAAACCCCTCCCTCCAATTACTTGAAGGATTTTACAACTTCACTGACTTATTCTCTGAAAAGAAAAAAAAAAAAAAAAGCTTTTGAATTCCAGAATTCTTAATCTTCTGGCATTCAAGGGATGTCTGCCCAAATTGCTGGTTCCTCATTTTCAACTACAGCAGAACTCTAGAAATTCCATAAATGGAAAGGTATCTGGAGGGCAGCACTGTACAGTTCCATTGGAGGTGGGGACCTGCCGGCTGACCTCACACTGCCAAAGTGCAACCCAGCAACGTACAGAAGAGTTTGGGAGTTGCCACTTTTATAGGCATTAGCCTCAAACTCAGAGACAGGGCTGCTTATTAGTAGCTCATAAAACACAAAAGTTCCTATTGCAGGAACTATCTATCACTACATACTCTGTAGCTAGCTCTTAATTTATTAAACTTTGTTAAACAGTGAGTTTCCTAAAGAACTAAAAGCAGAACTCCATGAGCAAGTCTTGCCCTTGCCAGCTTAACCACATCTTTATGAAAGCTCTAACTCATAAACTGATTGCACCCAGGGGTGCTTAATGTTGGCTTCAGTTTTCAGACTACTTTAGTGTTCTGTTGTTGCTCACATTACCTGGGGTAGTTGTCTCTGTAGATGAGGGTGGGAGCAAACAGGAAGTACAGGTACTGAGAAATTCTGGGAATATGTAGTGTGCCTGGGAAGAGGGGGAAACAAAAATTAAAAGAACACTCTGCAATCTTTTTACTGACAGTTCAGTTTCCCCAGTACCCTTACACAGCACAGAACCCTTCTCACCTCAGAAACTTCAGTCTGGAACTAAAGGTGTGGGATTTGCAGAGCAGAGAATAAAACAAACTTGACCTTTCAGATGGTATGCATGAAAGACAGTTAACAAGTGAGGGTGACCAACTATCTGCTAACACCTTGGTATCACATTTCCTATCAACAAATGGGCTAAGTCATGAGCATACCAGTTCTAGCATGTCTTGCTTAAAAGACCTTTTGTTCTATAATTGCTGTTACTTCAACTAGAGCAATGACCTGGAGGTCTGCAGGCAACATCTAGACACCTTTTACTCCTAAGAGCAGAAATAGGGAATTCTGGAGAACAAAGACTTAAGACACAGAGAGGACTTAGACCTGATCAACAGTCTAGCTTGTTGTCTAATACAACTGAATACAAATTAAAAGGTTCAGGATGAAATTATGATGCAAAACCTTCGACCTACCCATCCAAAGTTACATATTCAAATCCCACCTCCCTAGCTCATGAGGGCAGCTCAAAACAATGGAAGGAAAGCTAGAGCTGGCTATGTAAAATGAAGCAGGCAAGTTACTGACCAGACTTGTCCTTCACCGAGGACAGGACTCTGGGTACATTCTCCCGGATGAAGGAATGAGCCTTCATAACAAGGCGAACCTGTAAGGCCAAGAGAAGAGCAGCTCAGTGTTTTCATTTTCACAACTTTCCAGTGAAGACTGGATCAAGCATTTTACAGCAACACCTTCAGCATCTTGGTTTCTTTCCCATTTAGCCCTTTTACAAGGAAAGGGATGCTTCCTCTGCCCACAAGCCTGTTTAACTGACATGAATTCCAAACTCTGCAAGGGGAAACATGCAGCAGCAACCATGGCTCAGGAGAGTCAAAACATATCTCATCTACACTTGCACCACGTACATATGTACACAAGGACCCTGAATAACACCAGCAATCAGATAACACCACTAATCAGCTAATTAACTCAAAATTGAAAGGAAACTGCTCTCCATTTCAGCGGGCCAGGATATTTCAAAGTCTAGATGAGTCCTTGAAGTCACATGTGTTAAACAGCAGTTATCACTACCTGGGTATAAGGTGGTGTCGCACATAAATAGTCCACAGCTGTCAATCAAGTTTTTCTTTTGTTTTAATACTGAAGAACCAAAAGTAGGGGCAGTCCAAAGTTAATTCTTAAAACTCATCCCTGACCATCCTTGTTTAAACCTGATGGTCTGACCAGACCTCTGCTCTTATACTCTTCCCCTGCTCCCCACCACAAAAAAATTCTACTTCCAAACAGGTTCTGATTACAGAGCCAAGACACTTGCTTCTTGAGAACAGAAATGCCAACAGGAACCACTTCTTGACCATGTACTTGCTTTTTTTGGGTTTTGCTTCTTAAAGAGGAACGTTACAGCTTCCTGGTGCACTATGACACAACATGTTCTTAAAATTGGTTTTAAGCATTTAGCATCCACAAGACAACCAGAAATAAATGGAATTTCAGTAAAACCCATAGTAAAATCTTAAATGCTGGGTAAAAAGCAATGAGTGTTGAAGTTTATTCTCTACTCTTTCTTATTAGATTTGCTGCATGCAACTGTCCTGAAGTCTCAGAGACACTGCATCCATGGCCTTGGCTTAATTTAATGAATAAAAGCAACATTTGACTCCTTTAGGAAAAAGGACCCTTTCCACTTTGAAAATAAAATTCAATGTATCCTAGGATACAGAGGACACAGGGTGGGGACTTACCTGTTCCAGTATTACAATGAAGCGGGAAGCTGGAGGCAGGGCATAGGCTACAGCAACATAAGTTGGTCCAAACCCAAGCCCAGCTATTTGGAAGAGTGTGAACAGCATGCCATAGAAGAAAGAATGGATTGCACGATGGGAGGAGCTGGAATAGCCTTGGGCCCACCAAACAAAAAGGTTGTATGGAATAACTACTGTGGCACTGAACATGCACAGCCAAGTACAGAAGACAACTGGGAACTTTCCAAAAACGAAGACCAGGAGATCAAATCCAAGGACCAGCCTAGAAGGCACAAGGAAAGAGAACTTTTGAGCTTCCATTCTTTGACTAGAAATACTTCTATTCCTCTCAGTGGCTACAAAACACAAAGCTTCCAGATCATAACTGTTTGACAGTCTGGATAGAAGTTACTGTGGCAATTTCACCTCAGGACTGTCTGTGGCAGCTTCAAGTGGCACCCTCAAGTATCCCAGAACATAAGAGAAGGACTGATGCCATCAGTGCTGTCAGGAACAGCTTACCTTCAAATCCCACAGAGCTTAAGCACATCTCTATGATCAGTGTGTGCTCTAAGAGTAGGCTCAAGCTCATCCCTCCTAAGAACAAGCACATGACTGAACAATCCACTGCTGAAACAGGTTCTGTGAGAGCTTTTGGGGAACACTCCCAAGACATCATCACTACTGCATTAAAACTCGGCTCTTCCCAGGGGCTTAAGCCTAAAGAGGCTTTTTCCCTGCCTCTACAAGCATCCAGCATTTGAACCTAGTTTAATCCTTTTTTGTGGGCATTCCACATGGATTCAGTTTAGAAGTTACCCATAAGGCTCAGGGCCATTAAAAGGTCAGTCCAAATATGACCAACTGGTGTGCACCAGGTGCTTTAGTCCACTAATCAAGCTTAAAACATAAGGCTGATCAACTTTACTGCTCCTCACACCCATCAGAGCTTACTCCTACAATAAGCAGCTCTTCTAAACTAAGACCAGAGAAGATGACAGTACAAGAATACACCAGCAAAAGTTATTCCTTCTCAGGTGGAGGCTCAATTGCAAACTGGATCCAAATTATCAGATCTAGCTAAAACAACAGATTATTTTTAAAGTAATCAGGGTATCCAGCCCTAGTTGATTTTAAGATAAATATCCATTCTCCCCCAAGGTCCATACACCAGTAAGTTAGGACCAGCTGAACAACATTTCAATAGCACACGAGCCTGTTCTTACACCCAGGGACAACAGTTATAATCAAGATACAGCTCTCATTTTGTACACTGAAGAGCAGATAATCAGCAAGATAAACACGTAATCCTATTTGTGTACATGAGATACAGCTTGCCAAAATACTATTTAAGCAATAAGTAAGAGTGAGGAAAACAGTCTTTCACAATCTTGTTCAGAACTGGCTACCTGCAAAGCACTATCTTAGCAAAGGCTCTGCCAACATCCTTGAGATTTTCCCCCAGGAAAAACAAAGTACTATTTTAAGTTAAGTACAAGTACAGTGTTCCAGAACTGTCATTTTTAAACAGAGGAAGGACTGCTGAAGTATTTAAAGTTTTTCTAAGCAAAGTCCTTCTTCAAGCAACACAAGCAGCTGAAAACTGCTGTCTCATTAAATATACTCAAGTAAAGTATTCCACATTCCCTTTTGCCAGCCTCGTGATGAGCTAAGCACGTTAGGCTGAACTGTGTGACCACAGCTCTCATGTAACACATCAGTTAGCAGCGTTTTCCTAATATCCAGCCTTCCAATTTGAAATGGTCATACCCTCTCAACAGGAATTCCAGTATGTATTCTAAATATGCCAAATTGAAACCCATACTTCCAACAACACCCACTTCTTTCTTCACCATTCTGCAGTTTCATGTCAATCTGGCACTCTGGAAGAGCTATTCCCAGCCCTTATCCCTGTCCTTCCACGGCATTCTTACCTTCCTTCATCAATGAAGTCTACTAGAAGTGTACTGAGGATGAAGACAATGAGAAGAGCGATGAACATGTGGTAGATTGTCCTGATGTGACTCACTTCAAACAGCTCACTAAGGGAGAGATCAGAGTTAAGGCACAATTGGGAGGCCACAGACACTTCCTCAGCTTATCCTCAGACAAAGGGTAATTAGCCATGATCCCAATGGTACTGAGAGGGCTGTAATTAATGCTTGTATTTGCAAGATGTAGTACAGATATTTTAGAAAGAGAGAAGCTTGAACAGATTAATCCCCATGGATTTGAACATAAGACTGTGGGTGGTGGCAGGGAAAGTACCTCAAAGAAAAGGCTCATTAGTTTGCTATCAAGGGTATTTTCAGTGAATTTGATGAAATACTTTGATGAAGTTAAGTTACTCACTCCAAGAGGGACCTCCTGGCAGTAAAGATTTTCCCATGTTCTGGAGGGGCCCTCGAAGTCCTGCAAACAAAGAAGAGAACATTTGAGACAAAAAAGGAAATAAAGCTTCCAGGAAGCACAACCTTGTTATAGCAGCTTAAAAGGGACTTACTTGGCTTTGTGCAGTTCCTTCTCTGCACAGGAAGCTGGGAAAAGGGAGGCTGGAGATGAGGAATCCAGGAGTGCTGATTTTGCCACCAAACTGTTCACAAACTCTGTGAAGTGACTGTCCACCTCCTTCATGAAAGCTGGCTTCAGTTGCTGACAGAGTAAAAACACAGCAGCAAACTGTTTAACTTGCTGGATATATTTTCATAAAATATTTATATTCATTTTTATCCTGGAGCAGGACAGAGCAAGGCATCAAGAAAACACTTCTGCACCATGTGCCAATATAGTTGGAGCCTACTTGGATAAAGACTAGGGTTTATCCTGGCTTGTTCACACACCTCAGGCCAGAGGACTCTGAATAACATTTATCTTCTCCATCAGATTCAACACAGAATTACTCTGGCCATTTAGAAGACTTACCAGAGTTCTGAAAATTTAGTTCCTTAACATTTAGTCCTCAAACACTAAATGTGATGAGCCTAGTGAGGAAGCATAGCTGAAAGCCAACCCCTAAGCTCCTGAACACAGCCAGACAGCCAGCACCTTTAGCACAGGCAAAAGGCAAGTTTCAAGCAATTATTTAAAATCTAATTGCACATTATATTTTGTTTTCTTAATGCAAGTGTTTACTAGCCATGTCTGACCATCCTTTGCCTGGGATTTTTCCAGTTTGCCTCCAGATTCAAGGTGCAAGTCTTCCTACATGATAATCACATGTCATCATTTCATCTGCTCTTCCTACTGACCAGCTGCTCAAGAAACACGTATGTTTCCCAGATGAGAATTCCCAACTCCTATCTACTTTCTCATCTTGAAGGTTGAAAAGGAAAAAAACTTTTCAAGGAGGTTTCTGGAGAAGAGAGGGTTGTGTGGAGACCTCACAGCACCTGCCAGGGTGGTCAGGGAAGTCAGAGAAGGACTCTTCATGAGGAACTGTAGTGACAGGACAAGGGGCAATGGCCTCAAACTGACAAAAGGTATATTTAAATCAGATTTAAAGGAATTTAATTTTTTGAGGAAAACAATTCTTCCCTGTGAGAGTGGTGACACCTTGGCACAGGGTGCCCAGAATAGCTGTGGCTGGCCCTGGATCCCTGGAAGTGTCCAGGACCAGGTTGGAGCTTGGAGCAACCTGGGATAGTGGAAGGTGTCTCTGTCCACGGCAAGGGGTGGAACAAGATGTTCTTAAAGTCCTTTCCAACCCAAACTATTCCATGATCCTATAAAATACATGAACAGATGATGTATTCTTACAAAATACTCCTATTTAATGTGACAACAGCCAAGTAAGTTTAACTCTCTGGCAGAAAATACAAGATGATCTGAAGTGAGACTGCATATAAACAGAAGACCCTGAAGTCACAATGGATCTGAACTCTACATTCCTCCCATTTTATAGTGGTAAGATCCAGAGAGATCTCTTGAAACAAAATCTGCAGTAGGAGAAAGAGCAGACTAGTATTTAACTTTAAAAATAAAAATAAAAAAATCTTTCTCTTATTTGGCAGCTTCCAGAACACACTAAACAAGCTTCACCAGTGCTTAACAAAATTCTTAGGATCTGGCTACTTTTGGATATTGCTTTCCTGGGAGGCAGAGGATTGCCTCTGCAAGAGATATAAACTTGCCCCTTTAAAAACAGGAGAAAAGAAATAAACAACAAATATTGAGTACTTGTGAATATAATCTGTAACAGAAAACACTAGTGCTCTCTGGTGCAGCCTAATTTTACAGCACACATGCACAGATCCTTACAAGAAAGTCAAATAGAAATTCCTACTTCTGTTGGAGTGCTCAAATTTCCATGCTAAACAAAGCATTATTCATTCCCATAAAAATACTTCTTTTTTTTTTAAATAGTGTCTCCCCTTTTTTAGCCTAATCTCTCCTCAAGTGAGGGTTTAGCAGGGGATATTTCCTTAAAGTACCTCTTCCCTTTGGCTGGCACTCTGCTGAGATTGCAGACTCCAAACACAGCCCTCCAGGGCTGATACCAACACATGCATGTGTTTGGACTGGGAGAGCAGCACATGAGTTTTTAATAGATTTAATAAAATACAAACCAGAGTACAGACCCTACAGTAGTTGTAACTAACTGCAATTACAAACCAAAAACCCATAAAAGAATGCTATGCCATCAAAAGCAGAAGCTGGCCAAAAATTGATAACAAGTCAGAGAAAGTTGAGGGAAGTAACCCTTACTTATAAAGTTGCAACAGTCCCCCCGAACTTTATTCATTCTAACAGATTTGGTAATTTTGACCTAGTGACCATAATAACACCCAGCCCTGACCTAGTGACAGAGCACACCATTCTCAAATGCGTTTAGAGTGAATAAAGGACTGGACTTTCAGACTGCAGATGCTTGAAGACCTCCTAAGCATGAGTAACACCAAGCTCCTACAAACTCTACTTTCACCTTGACCAGGCTTTTCACAAGTCAAGCATCTGCCTAGAACTTAGATACCTATCACAGAAAAGGTAAACTGCAATCCAAGCCTCTGTTCAGTAGTTCCCACAACAAAAGGGCCCAGCACTCCAGGAATTCTCAGGTATTTTGCAGTAGGGTGTTTTTTTTTCCCCTCAGTCTTGAGGCACCTGAAAGAAATCTGCAAGCTGCATAATTCAAAGCTTAAAATCGTAACTCCCTGTGTTTTGGGAGAAACTTCAGCAATTAAAACACTACTGGTTTTCATGGATTCTCTCTGTGGGTAAGAAATCACTTTTTCTACAAACTGTGTCTCAAAGCTAGTGACCATAAAAAAATAAAAAGGAACAAGAGTCACTCCTGAAGAAAGAAGTCCAAGGTCAAGCTGTCCCCATGCAACCAGCTCGTGTTCCCTGGAACTTTCAAAGCTACTCGTGCTTGACAGTGATAGCCTGCTCCTGCAAACACCCACTGCCAACAGTGATTAACAGCCACTGTTTCGTCTGCAGAGAAGTTACCAGGCTTGATCTCCTGTTCTCAGTAAGGATAAACAGGATGAAACAACATCTGAAATAAAATTCTGAGCTGACTACCCCTCTAAAGGGCTGCATTTTAGGAATTTCATCAAAAAAGCAGCACACCCTTTGCAGAAGAGTATTTAAATACACTTTAGTTACACCTTTTATAAATGACACACCACTTATAGAGGAACGGAGAAAAAGGAAGGGAAAAAAAAGTGAAACAGGAAAATAACTCAAAGGTACAAGGTATTTTTCTCTGTCTTCTAAGTGTATCCACTCCCTGCTATTCATGTCAAGCTGGCACATTCAGATTACTTCAGATTTACCATGGAATCTTCCGCAATAAAATTATGCAAGAGTGCAAGGCAATTCACCCTGAAGGACATGGGTGCCACAAAACAATGGTTAACAAGGAGGGTGCAGTTCATCGTTAGCCAATTTCATT
The DNA here is from genome assembly GCA_013397375.1 of Toxostoma redivivum. Classification (NCBI taxonomy): domain Eukaryota; kingdom Metazoa; phylum Chordata; class Aves; order Passeriformes; family Mimidae; genus Toxostoma; species Toxostoma redivivum. Next base: position 236,042 of record VXBI01002866.1, on the reverse strand, counting down.
TAATTTGGGCATAAATCATCTTAATATAATCTAAGACAAAGGCAGCCCACACAGATGCAGATAGTGCCAGAAACAGCCAGGGCTACTTTCTCTGAGGATATTGTTCACTGACAAAAAGAATGAGACCAAAGCTCAGGAAGGTCACCTCCACAGCCAGGGCAGCAGAAAGCTGTGGCATGCAGGCTCCATGCTGCCCTTTATTCAATGGACAGCAGGACACAGAGCATGTTAAAGGCTGAATATGCAAGGGAGCTGGCTAATCATCACACTGCCAAAAGTTAGGGGTAAGGCAATTTTCATTTTATTTACAGGTCTCAAAGTTCATTCTTATCTCTGGACTTCAACCTATTGGGGTCAAGTAAGACAGAACCTCACTACATAACACCACCCCTCTTGTGCAAAGTGGTAGAGAGAAAGAGGGCTGTGGAAAAGTCACTGCACTCAAACTAGGACTGAATAGGGCTATTTGTGTTCCAGGGCTAGTGACTCTCCAAGACTTTCAGGGTCAATTGTCCTGCTCCCCATCACAAGCAAGTATTGTGTTTACCTCAGCTTCTGCTATGAGCTGCATTTTCCTCGTTATCACATGGTCGACATCAACCCAGCCTAAGGAAGGAAAGCAAACATTGAGTATTTTTAGTTGCATATCTGAAAAACAAAAAGCACAGCATACAGTAGTTCAGACACTCTTTTCTCAATAGCATTTCTGACTGCTAATAGGGTCCCACTTAAATCAAAGCTGCAGGAAGTTCATAAACTATGACCACGTATTTTAGGATCACAGCATTATAAGCAGTCAACAGCTGAGAACATGCTGAATTTTATTTTTCATCAGCAACTCTGCAAATCTTTCCAAGGTCCCTAAACATATTCAGCCTTGAAGCAGCAATCAGAACAACCCTTAGAAGGTCATTTCCAAGTGTGCTGATTTTTTATCAGGGTTTTATCTCAACCAGACATAAGGTTAGTTTGTCTGGAGGCCTATACATTGCCAACAGACAAGGCAGTCAGTCACAGCTATTAGTAAAATACCATGATCAGCTCTAAGACAGGCTGAATGGCAAGCTGGACAGTTATCCTGTGTTCAAACCCGGCTATTCCCACTCCTTTTATCTCCCAGGAGAAGTGCTAGATATTAGTGTGACTGTACTCCTTAATATGTGTCACTGTTTAAGTAAACAGTCAGGTCTAACATGCCATCAATATAATCTGACTTTTGTCATTACTAACACCATTGGCCAATATGTAAAGCCTCAAATGCCACCTCCCTTTCACATTAAAAACTGCACATCTGAGATGTCTCTGTGACATCGAGAGGAACAACACCCAGAGGTCAGACATTTCAGACTAGCTGTGTTTTAGGGCAAGCACAGCTGGTGTTTCACTTCTCCAATAACAAGTATTGTTACACAACAAGAAGAAGATAAAGTTACTTAAAACAGAGAGTCTTGCACGTGAAGGAAAATCAGGATTGAAGCAGCAGCATCCATGCCCCTGAAACACCAGACTGAAAAGACAGCAGCAAACCTTGCCTCGTTCATATCCTTTGGCATTTACAGCTACAGCACCACCTTACACACCGACACACAGCCAGCATTACAACTCGCATGTTTGGTTACTAAGACAACATTACCACTTTTAGAAAAAGAAGGTACTGAAGTAAGATTCCAGCAAAGCATGAGCTAACAGATTTGCTGTAGAGGTGCCAAAGTTGTGCTGCTGAGAGACAAGAAAACAGACTGATAGCACTATCACGGTGCATAATGTGGCCTCCTTGCGTGAGCATAGCCTCTACACAAAATGCAGTTTTGTCTTCAGAGCAGGAAGTGCTTCTGTGATGCTCAGGAGTCTGTCAATGTGTTTGAGCAACTGGTTTTAAGTATTTTAGGCAGACCTGCTTCAGAAGTGATTCCAGTTCCAATACTGGAAAAGAGTACAACACAAGAAACTTTATCTTCAGTGCAGCTATGCTCAATTGTTAACATTAATTCCTATTGATCAAGCAGGAGTTTTGATTTTTGTCTGTCTGCAGGAATTCTGGTTTTTTTTATTTGCTACACAAGCTATAGACTTAAGGACAGACCAGCAACAACTGCCTATTATTTAGCAGACTTCGAATGTAACAGCAAACAAGGAAACTGCTTAACACCATTGATTTTGGCTTCATCTAAGATCCATTTTTACAAAAATAGAACTCCTGGTTGCCAAGCATCTCACCTCCAAGATAAAAAAAGCCCAAACAACTCAGCATTTAAGCTCATTGTGCTGTTACATTTGCAGAACAGCAGTTTGGAAAACAGCTTGAGAAAAATGTAAGAAACCTTTGACCCACTCAGCTCATACACTTTCCTGGTCTCAAAGATTCTCCCTCAACACATTAAAAAAAATAATAAATCAAGTTGTTCCACAAGCAGCAGAACTGTATCCCCTTCAAATGTTCTCAGTGGGTCTACTCCCTCACTGTGCCATTCCACAGTTTTATTCCTGGCTCACTCCTTCAATTACTACTATGGGAAGAACCACCTTGTCCTGACCTGCTAGAAAGCAGAATAGAGCTGCTGAACTCAAAGAACAACTAACCTTTCCATTCAAAAAGCCAAGAATTTGTGTCCCTTATCCAGCTGCAAATCTTCAAGATTATACCAAGTTTGCTTGAAGCCAGCCAACAACAGCCAAAGAAGACAGGACACATGCCACTTAAGGAATTGCATTATCTCCTTTTTAAGATAAGTTAATAATAAAATAACCAGTTCTTTGACCATATATTTCCTGTCCGATCTTGCCTTTGAAGCCTCAGTCATTAAAAACTCACATTAAAAACTACCCAGGCATGGCTCACTTTGGAAATAAGATATCCTGTAGACTACAAGGCCACAAGATTGGGTATAGCTTTACATATACCAAATGTCCAGCTTTAATGGTTGTACAAGAAATGAGGAGTCTCTGACCTGCTGATGCTATAATTGCTAAATTGGAATTTAAAGTGTCCTCCTGACACTATTTGCCCTCATACTAGTGTGCATGCACAGAAAAGATTAGAAACAGCATCTTTTAATAGATTTTAAAATCAAGATCTCCATGGCTTCAGTCTAAGCAACTTGTATGACAAAGTAAACTCAGCTGTGAGCTTGTCTTTCTCAACATAAAATCTTCTGTAGAAGAAAACTCACCCCAAACCAACCCATTCTGCTGTATTGCATCAGCCCATAAATCCAGATGTGTCACAAGGCAGATACCAGAGAAAAAGCACATCATCTTTAATCACTCATCTTCCCTTGCACAAGACATCACTTATGTTCTGTCAGGTCACTGGAGAAGAGATTCATCACATGATTTTGAGTCAAAAAGGAAATGTGCGCTGCTGAGAAGTCCAAATCTCCACTTTCCTTTGACTCTGCAAATGAAGCCTGGATTCCTCTGTATCAATTTGGGATTGCAACAGCATTATAGAAAAATGGACTCAAGCCTGCACTATAGAAGGAGGCACATATCTGCATTCAAAAGAAGTTGAGATGTGCCTTAAGAAGACAGAAAAAAAATTAAAATAATGAAAAATTTTCTTGAAGACTACTATGAAATAGTGGCAAATTTCAGAGGAGGCTTAAACAGGGCTTGCTTTGAAAGAGCTTTTTTCACAGGGAGAAGTTTTTATTTAATGAGATTGGGTTCCCTTCCCATCAACAAGGGTATTAACAAGATCTTTAGAGGACCACTGGTCTTGGGTTTGATCCTTTTAGAATGTGACTCCTCTCTACAGACTGAATTCCAAACAGGTTCAAAAGTCAGAAGAAAAAATTAATGAACAATTTAATTGTATGCTTTGTTTCCCTCTGAAAATCAAGCCAATAAAAAAAATCACCTGAAGATTGAGAAAGCTTCTTAATTGTTGAGAAGTTGAGCAACTAAAGTTTCACAAGGTTGACAAAGTATCTCTTCTAAAGGATCTTGTTGTCCTTTTTTCAATCCACTCTTGCACATGTTGGAGATAAGTGACATTTGAAATGAGTAGAGCAGAGAATCACTCATATGATGTTTGGGCTGCAACTTGGCATCCAAAAAAACCCAGCTTTGTTATTTCTTGATAAGACAACTTCCCATTCAAGAGGTTAAAGCAACACTGGCAGAAGGATTTCATTACTGTCAGTCACCTGGATTTAAAGGCTCCCTCCCCAAAAACACTGAAGATGTTATTAGAAGCAAAGCAATATTAAAGCCAATCTAGTACAGGGCTACTATAAAGAGGGGAGGAGTTCCATATTGCTACAATACAACACACATTAATAATTTGATGCTAATGAGCTCTTATTCCTACTTATGGTAATTTATTTGGCCACTCAGCAAGTACAGGCAAATTATGACTAGACTCAGCTGATCTGTTTAAAGAATCCACAGGCCATAGGTCACTGCACTGCAGCTGGGCAAGTATTTAACTTAAAAAGTCAGTTCTGCAGGGACATGGAACCCAAACAGCCTCTTCACTTGCAGGAAGGAACACCACCATTCTCTACATTATGATACCATGTCCACAGGTTCTTCACAAGAAACTGCTGAACCTTCACCCAACCCACAGGTTCCAAAACATGACAGCCCCTGGAATTACCAGAATCCACCTAGAGAAAACAGCTTTTTGATCTATCTCTCAGAAACACATCCCAGATACTCAATTCAAGCAGCTTACTCCAAAAGAAGAAGCCTTTTGAAATAGTGAATGCTCATTGCTGTGAGTCATACAGCAAAGGCTAAATCTTTCCAAATTGCTCCCCACTGGAGAGCTCTCTCCTCCTCCACCTCTCTGTAGGCACACACAATTTGTGCATCACCATGAACTTTTGCACCAGGGATGATCGATAGTAACCTCTCCACTGGAAACAACAGCCCCTTTCTAAGATTACCAGTCAGACTTACTCACACCAAACAGATATGTCACACAGCTTGATTGCAGATCAGCCTCCAGAGACACTTCCAGTCCTTCCCTGACTTCTCAGCAAACAAGAACAGACTCCAAACCCACTATTTTACTGCTCTGAACGGGCTACCTGAGCATTTTAAAGGCATTGATGTGCACACTTATGACCCATGTCCTCTTTAGCCTTTTGAGATCTGTCCAAGCAGTTTCTGTTGTGCTCATTCCAGGTGACTGGTACAGTCCAAAACCAATATGCCATTAGACAGAACAGTTTTATATTTCTCTATGTATCTCCTGCTGAAAACCAATGTAGGACTAAATGTAAGTCTAATCTTATTAAGGAAGCCTGGCTTTTGACAGGGGATTATTGCCACCTAGATCATCTGCTGACTCTAAGCCAGGACCAAATTAGTTGTTTAATTACAGCACTGGAGCTAGTTCAAGGAAGAGAAATTATGTATAACACTGAAGTTCAGCTACTCTGTCAAAGTGAAATTTCAGGCTGAAAAATTACAAGATAGAAACAAATCAAGGCACAGAAATCTTCTGGCAATCTCCAAGTTATAAGTATTTCCACACTTCCATAAAACTGGGCATACCTGAGTAAAAACTATTTGATCTTAGAACCCAAACAATGAGACAGTCTTCAGAAGCACTGAAGAGCCAAGAAAAAAAAAACTTCAACTGTACAAATGGAAGAGTCAGACCTACTGTAGCTCAAAAGCCAATACATGTATTAAAGTTATTCCTCTAAGCAATTTCAGATCAGCCAAAGGATTTGAGTTTTAATAAAGAAAGGATTAAGGGCCCAAAATTTCTGTAGAAAGTTCACACACTTCTGGAAACAAGTCAGTTGGCCCTCAACACCTCAACTCTCAGTGTAGAAAGCAGCCTGTGTTTGCTATAATCAGAGAGGATCAAGGTGGATAATCATGTTAATGGTTTAGTTTTTCTATGGCAGTAACTGCCACAAACATACTACAATATTTACTTCCATACATTCTTGGACTGGCTAGAATTCCTGAACTGCAACAAACATGCATTTTGTCTAAAATTCTTCACAACACACAGCATTAAGTCGTTACAATACAAAAAATGCTGTTTCCAGACAGCAGATCATTAGCCTCACACTGCCTTTGTGCACATCAGCACTAATGCATTAGAAACAGCTATTCAGGAGAGAATGGCCAGTTCAAAAGAAAGAGAAATAACATCTATGCCTGCTTCTTCTGAGAAATTCTCCCACCTCAGCCATGAAAGTCCTACCTAGTTACACAGGCATCCTTGGACTACATGAAGAGGTCACTGTCTGCAACTCATGAACACTTCAGCTTTGTAAATCTTCTACCTTTGGGTCACAGAGCTGCTGATTTAACTCCTCTGTACAGAGGAATTCCTGACCAGAGGGGTGCATCTTTCTTCCCTGCCTCAAGGCATTGCCTCCTACCTCCCTGTGTTATTCCTGTTGTTACCGACAATGAGCTAAGTAACACTTTGTGACACCTCTGCTTAACAGACAGCAAACTTGGCAGGTAAGATGCACTAAAGTCTTGACTAACCAGGATTCCTCCCTGGTGTCCTTCATTGCAGTTTGTATGGGATTAAAACCATACTGCACTGTTCCAAGCCAACACACCAGGCACATGTATACTTTCAAGAGATCTACCCCAAGATGTTTGTTTGCTACACAATCACAGTATCTCACCTACAGTGAGGTTTTGCCACATCTCAGCGGTGTTAAGATGAACGGCCTGTAAAGACACACCCACCCATCAAGTCCTAATTATCACTGCTCTATTTATTACTTATCCTTCATTCATTACAGTCAAGGAGTTTCCACACACAAAAAGGTCAAAGTGGCAGAACACTACTACTCCCAAGCCCAGCATCACTGGATTCCAGTAGAACCAACTCCCTGCAATTTCTAATACAGTCCCGTTTGATGCAGTTAAAATGACTGTGCCACCAACATCTTAAAGTCCCAGTTCTCCAAGCAGTTTGTGGGATGGCTTTCTCTCCAATGCATTTTATTTTCAATAAGAAATCTGACTTGTCCTAAACTTAAACTTGCTCCAACTTCCATTTCAGTTAAAAGAAGTACTGCTGAAATAGTGATGATATCCAGAAGCATATCAGTGAGAATTATCTCCTTGAGTCACTGGCACCAGGGTTTTGGATCTCATACTCACATAGCACATTGTGATAACCTACTTTAGCTTTTTGCTTAATCTATCTCATAAAGAGAAAGGAAACAAGCTGCAGTTTCATCTCTAGGCTCCCTATCACCAGGCTGGAATGTGGTACAGCATAAACCAGGAATTACAGAGGGTCACAGAGTCCACAGGCAAAACCACTCATAGTGCCACACAACTGTCCTTGCAACCCAAGGGACAGGACATGGCAGCAGTCATCCTTCCACAAAGCCACATAACTTTTAAGGTGACCACAAAACAAGTGAACCCAGACACAACTGTTTATTGTTCAGTTTTCTGGTAGCCAAAATTGAGTCTGAAAAAAAAGGCAGCTGTCCTGACATGAACAGAATCCCAGAGCAGCAGAGAATCATACTCTGTGGCATCCTACCTCCACCTGTCTTTCAGGTGGACACACCACCTTAGCCTGGTGTGTTAAAGACATTTTCTTCCACCCTGAGAAGTCACATACTTAAAGGTTGTAAAGTAAGTGAGATGAAGTCCCAGAAAAAGCATTTACCAGGATTACTCAAAAGTGTTGCCAGGAGGCATTTGCATTGTTTGCAGCATTAATGAATCTCTTCCTCACGTGACAATTAATCACTGTTTTAGATCCCTACAAGCACTGCAGTGCACAGCTCCTGAGGGAAAGCTCTGCAGGACAGTACTCCAAACAACCAATACCTGCTGAAGGGGTGCAGCTGGGACACAGGGAGCTCTACCTTCAGCCCTCACAGAGACAGAAAAACAGAAATGAAGGAGCAAAGAGGCAGAGCCATGAGTTGAAACAGCACTAAAGGAGATCACATGCAGCCAGAGATGCAGCCAGTACAGAGCCACTGAGTCTCACCATTGCTTGAGTTTTGGAAGGGCCTCTCACTCTCAGGTCTCCTATGTGTTTCTTCATTCTCAGGGGTCTTGCAGTTTGCAGTGGAGCCAGACTGGCGTTTCCTTACACAGTCATCACCTGCCATGGTTACCAAGCTAGATCAGAAAAGGAGAAAAATAATTAATGATAAAAATCTCATATTTTTTAATAATATATTTACATAGCCCTTTTTATATCGAAGCTAGGCTTTCTTCATTATGAATTCAGAGCGAGGCTAGAGGAAATTCAGCATACACTTGAATTAGTCATTTACTGTTGACCACACTTCCTTTCCCTTACTACAAGCAGTACAGGAACAAAGTAACCAAGTAAGTTCCTCTACCAAAACACCTCCCCACACCACCCTCTTTTCCCTACAGACTTTAGAACTACTTGAAATAACTTAGGCTTTTGCAAAATCTTTAAAATTGAAAAAAACCCTTGCAATTCTTTCTGACAGCCAGGTGGACATCAAGTCTTGTCTTCCATGAGATGTGGCAGGCTTACTTTCCAGAACCACCAGCAGTATTTGACCTGACCCAAATCCCTTCCTTGTCAAGTTCTCAGCTGTTGCTGCAAGAGCAGCTTCCTCAATGGATCCTTGTGTTCTGCTCTGCGTTGCAAACCAAGGAAAAACAGGAAGAGAATCAAGTTTGAATGACACCATTTTCAGTGACAAAGGTCACTGCTGGGGACAGAGCTGCCAGCAGGGAATACCTGAAGCACCACATGCAGGATGAAAACAAAATTCTCAGCTAATGAGAAGTGGACAAGGAGATGCTAATTTGGTCACAAAGTGCTATCCCAGAACACTCTCCATAAAACTCAACTCAAGAACCTCTTGGAGATGTAGCTATAACCAGGAACAATTTGCAGATTTTTTCCAGAAAACCTCAAAGGCATGCATGTAACCACAATTTTCAAGCTTGATATATTTTTTCATCTTGGCACAAACTCTGCAGCAGATGTGTTTAGCTGCTAGTGAACAGCATACATGCACCAGCACAGATGAGCTGTTACAGACAGGCCAGGAAAACTCAGGAACGGGTGAAAAAACTACTTAAGGCTGGATTTCCTCAGAATAAGGAGTCTGGCACATCTGCAAAAGGGAAATAAAACCATGACCAGAGGTTTCCAGAACTCAACTTCCTGTGTTTGTCCCTTGAGTAGGAGTCGCCTATTCTCCTTTCAGGCTACACAGCATACAGGGGAACACCAGCCACCCCCAAACAACAAATCAATAATTGGGTGAGTTTTCCAGCTCAAACAGAGGACACAAGTTTAATTCTTGTCTCAATACAGTTTTCATCTTGTTCAAGAGGTTATGAAGGCATTCCTTCCTCACCGGTGCAGAGTGGTTACAGTATCTCACTGAAAGGTTAACAGAAAGGAGTTAAAAATAACCAAGCTTGCGATGGGGGGAGGAAAAGTCATGAGTAGCGTGAAATAAAACTTAATTAAAGAGTTAATAATTCAGATAGGCTAAGTTATCACAGCACAGCCTTTTCCACACGGAAACATGAAGTCTGCTAGGGGAAATCCGTGAAAACAAATATTTTCCTAGTCTAGTTCCCATATGAACAGAAGCGCAGCATTATAGTACCTAAGCAATTATCAGCTTATTATCAGAGCCTAAAGAGGGCATCAGCCCTTCCCTTCCATCTCTGCTTGAACCGAAGCATTAATGGCACAATGCCACGATAACTCCAAGATGTTCACCAGCCTCCTCACAAGAAGAAATCGCTCCTCTCAACTAGTAAACAGTAACTCCGTTCACCCCACTCTGAGGACGTCGACAATCGTAGATGAAGTCTGTAGAGCAACAAACCCATTAAAGAGACTGCCTAGCAGAAACTCCCTGATTTCACTGGTACCTGATTTACGGTACTCGTGAAGGGCTCAGAGACCTCGAGCTTCTTCGTCTTCCCTTTCGATAAACTGGTAATTAATTAAAAGATGCCTTAGGAGAAAAGCAATACTTTACAGGAAGTTCATCTTTGCATTTCGAAAGGCTCGGTGAGGAACAGCTAAGAATCATGGAATGGTTTAGGCTGAAGGGACCTTAAAGATCACCTAATTCCAATGTCCTGCCTGCAATACTAATCACACTAGATAACAACTTTATCCTAAAAACTTCCAGCTCCCTAAAGTTTTCCTTCGACTCTTGGCCCACGGGCATAGCACCAACTTGCAGACCCGGACCCTCGGTACCTGCAGCGCGAACTAGACAGGGACCAAAACAAAGCTAAGGTCACTCCACAAACCAAAGTTAAGGTCATTCCACAGCTCATCCGCAACGCGCACAACACTCGGCAGGAAAATGGTTTTTATCCAAAGCCTGAGGATATCACTGGGAGCTGCCCAAAGCGCTGCCGAGGCTCCGAGCCAGCCCCTGCCCCGCTACCTCCCC
>VXBI01002866.1:168345-221950 GCA_013397375.1 Toxostoma redivivum | reverse complement strand
AAACCCTACTGCAAACCAGTGTGTTCCTGGCTTCCTCTTCCAGCTCAGAAATTCAGGTGATGAACCCGCCATGACCAAGCAGGAGGTGCAACAGCCAATTTAATTGCTGTGATTCCGTTGCTGAAAGGGATTGAAAGGGAAACTTGCCTTTTTTTTTTTTTTTTTTTTTGGGAGTAATTAATTTTGCCTTTTCTTGCCATTTTAGGTAATAGAATGAATCTTGCCAGATGGGATGGTGTAATATTTGGGGTTTTATTTGTTTAAGTTGAGGAGGTTATTTCTTCAGTATGTTTTAAAAGGAGGAGATCCTTCTAGTCTGGCTAAACATCAAATCATGAGAGGTATTGACCCTGTGTAAATACTGTCTCACCCCACTAAGCTGAGCTGTGCTTTCTGAAGCTGTTCTTTACCCTCTCTGCCACACCAGCTTTCTCTTTCTGTTGGGCTTGGAAAAAACTTCACCTGGGTCCCAACCGTGTTATATAATTGTTCTCCTTGTGACATCAGCTCAAACGAGCCTCAGATGTATTCTACAGCATACTCTGCTGCTGATTAAAAATGTATGAAAATATTGAACTGCCTCAATGAGAGGGTCTCTGAAATAGTTTCAGCAGGAGTACTTGGAATTAAATGTGTAGTCAACCCTGGAAGGGTGACTTCAGAGAGATGCATTCCAAAGCAAACAGATCTAGTTACCAGTGTTGACTCTTCTGCATATAATGGCTTTCTAAATATTTTTGTGGAAACAGAGCACTGAACTTGGCCAGCATCTCCTTCCCACTCCTACAGTAGCAACAGTATGTGTTCCTTGTGACTCCACAGACTGCCAGCTGTGTTACACACCTAGGACCCTTCCTTGTGAAGATCAGACACAGCAGGTGGAAGAGCAGACATTTTATACCTAATTTAATGATGGCTTACTAGTCTTGTGGTAACCCCTGCCTCTCCATTTTTCATATGCATGTGCATACTTTCTATTTTTTCCTAAATAAATACAAACCATTTTGCTATTGCTCTCCCCATGGCTGCTGAGGTGGAGAAAAAAGTGTATGCCAGTATTTTGTATCAATTCCTCGTCTCAGGTTTATTTGCTATAGAACAAATGTGCTGGCTGCTGATGGACATGGAAGAGAATCAGTGCTTATGGAATGACAGATCCAGGATGATTCCCAAGTTGTTTGCAGGTAATTATGCAGTTCTACCTAATCTGTACTTTGTGAAGTGAAGGTTCTGGGGACTAATAACTTTCTGTTGGCAGTAATCAAGTGGGAAAGACATGAGACAAAAAACACTGAGGTGCAATGGTGAGACCAGATCCCCTCTTTGCGGGGAGTATGACATCCTCGGAGTCATCAAGGAGAGACCTTTCAGAGAAATGTCACAAAGAGCACATGGGAAACACCATGGAAAAGTCCAAGAACATTGAAATGGCAGCTAGAATCGTAATGCCAAAAGTAATTGATAAAAGACCCCAAAAATATGAGGACAGGGAAAAATAATCCCCATCAAAACCAGGATATATTTCTCAGAGGAGAACAAATATCTCCATAAAGGCACAAAAGATTGACTCTCTGCTGTAAACTAAGAAAGAAAGCAGGTGTTTACTCTCAGTGTCAGACATTTCCTCTTTTCCACCTTGTTTTAATCTCTGCAAAAATAGATGACATGTACCAGAAGTTGTCCCAAGAAGGAGACATTTCTAAATCTGCCCAGCCAGCTCTTTGGCTGTCTCCATGGCAATGAGTCAGCACATCCTGCTGCTCTCCCTTTCATGAGCACCTTTCCCAAGTTTGACACAGATTGACAACGCCATGCCTTTGTAGCTCCCCTGCCAAAAACCTCCCTTTTCTCTGCTCAAGACCAGTCCCATCTGTTCCTTCCTGCTTCTCCCTGATTTTAGAATCACCTGGCCAGAGGGGGAATCCATCCATGGCTTCTCTGCTGAAATGATTCAGGCCAATGAGGGGCTGCTGCTGGGTGTACAAGTGGAGGGACTGGAGAAGGCAGTGCTTTCCTGTTTGGGAAGAAGTTTTGGATGATGGTAAGGGAGAGCACTGCAGAGGCCAGGAGCATAAACAAAGCAGAAGGAAGGAAAATCCAGAATTCTGTCTAGTCTCCCAAAAGAACCACACTGAAACTTGGCACCACTGGCCATGGCAACAAATAGAGCAGTAAAGAATGTACAGACTTGGTACAATGCAGTGCTTATTGAAGGAGATGACAAGCGTGAAGGAACACTTCCAAACCTCTGAATTCAGATAGATCTGTGTCACAGCTGAGTCTCTGGCAGCTCTCAACAGCATTTCGCTGAAAGTGGGGAAAATAGGAGTTACAAAGCTGAAAGAGGCATTTTTGCTATCAGCTGAGGATAATCAGCTGGTAGAAATGGGAGGTTCTAATGGAACTACACCGGGAGATGAAGCTATCTGCAGGGTTTGCTGCAGTTGATCTGCCTTGGGCTGAGTTGATGTGGTTACAAAAACATCTTTGTGCTCAGCACTATTTCGTTGTTGGCCTAGTGCCTTGAGGCTTACATGCTTTGGAAATATGGATGAGGAGATGAAAACTTGAGCTTGTTTAAAGGATTTAAATCTGAAGATGGCAGGCCCAGGAGAGGGATTCTGAGTTCAGGCATGTAGGTCATGCAAGAGAGGTCTTGTCTTCACCAGCAAGTTAATGTGAAATATAGTAAAAGTGTTCCTGTTAGTTCAACCCTGCCCACACAAAAAAATCCCTCATTGCAAAAAGTGGCTGGAGACACATAAATTGACAAAGCAACCAGAGAACAAGATAAACCTTGAGTGAATTCACTTCATCCTTTACCATCTACTGTTTCTCTACAGTAGGGACCCACACTAAGGACCACCATCAAAACATCCAGCAGTGCTCACTCCCCACAGTTTTTGCACTTGTGCTTTCCTTAGTGGCTGCTGACTCTGCTTTCTATTTGTGAACTTACTCCCCCAGTTGCAAAAGGCTTCCAATGCCCCCAGTACCAATCACCCATCTTCAGCACAGAAGTCTTTGATTTATTATTCTGCAACAATGTCTAGCAAGACCTCAGTTTCCTGTTGCCTGCTGATCAGACACCAAGTTATGGAAGAATCTGTGGCATAATGCTACTGTAAGTCTATGATTTTCAGAGGAAGGATCCAGGCTGAAAGCTTTCTGGTGACATTCCAAGTAAGCTGTCATGAGAAGAGAATCCAACACCCAAGACTTACCTCAGTGCTTAGGGAAAATCAGAGGGTTTCATCTACTCAGAAGAAAAAAGTAGAACTATAAATGCTAACTCAGTAACTCCCCAGGAATGAGCATGTGCCATGCTGAGACTGAATGCATCATTAGCAATTCCCTGGGGCCGGATGTCTATTTCAGACTGCACAGTATAACAGCTCCAGGGAACGTACAACCAGAGGATGCTGATAATTTCACAGTTTCTGCTTCTCTGTGAGGCAGAAAATAGAAGTGCTCCGAAGCTCTTTCCCAGGAACACAGAAGTAACATTTTCCAAAGCCATCAAAAGCAGAGGAAGATAGGTGTGTTCTCTGCAATCTGGAAGAAAGGGAAACAGAATAATTTGCTGCTGTGGCGGCTAAAGGAGGCTCTTGGCTGATCAGCAAGCTGTGTGGATTGAAGCTATAGAACTGGTCCCTTGCAGAAAAGATTTTGGGGAGGCATGTGATGCTGGCTCAGGTAGATGGATATCTCAGAAGCACATAGGATCCACAGTAGATTCACACCACACCAGTGCCTCCCCTTGCAGCACAGATGAAAATGCTCCTAGTACATTCATGCTTTATCACAGGCAGCCCATGGGAAAAACTTCCAGGACAGATGACTCAAGGTAATTTGGTAGTGTGACTGCATCCTCAGAAAGAGCAGACAAAAAGGGAAAGGCAGACAGCCAGGCGGTCTCTAGCATGCTGAGGTCAAATTCCCCTTTCTGCCACTCTCGGCTATGGGAAAGCTGAGGACGACAGAGAGGTACCAGACACGCTCCCGTGTCTGCTGGCAGAGATGGGCGAGGCCCCAGGCGGACTGAAACACACGCTCCTGTGAGCACAACCATGCAATCTCTGCCATCAGAAAGACGATGCCCGGGTTTTAGGGATGCTTCTGAATGTCTCAACTTCTCTGCATAGTTCAGATTGCACAGTAAATGCCTCGGCTGCATGAGATGTGCTGTTGGCTCTGGGGGAGGGATTATTTCAGGTCGGCTGCAGCTGGGAGTGTGTAGCATGACTTCAGGCCTCATTAGATGCACACTTGACAAGTTTTCTGCACTAGCATAAAGGGAAGAAAGGTTTTCTTAACAAAACAAGGCTTATACAGTTGTCCTATGTGTATGAGGAAGGGTGTGTCTGTCTCTCTGCCCCAGCTGTCTTTTTTCTCTCAGTAACTTTTGAACTTCTTGGCCAGTTTTATGCAGATCGGATGGAGAGACAAAGGTTCAAGAAATATTCAGTTGCAATGGCTTTTGTAAAAATTCAGCCTAGTTAGAGGACAGAGTCTTAATTAATGCTCAGAATGGAGGAAACTTTTTTTGGAATAAGAATTTAAGTTGGCAGCGATCACTAGTCCAGTCTCCTGCTGAAAGCACAGCCAGCTTCAAAGTCAGATGAGGCTGCTCAGGACTTAATTTTGAAAACCTCCGAGGTGTCAGGAATTTACTCTGGACCTCAGCTTTGCAAAACAAATACACTGAGAGCAACACCTTTGGCTCTGCCGATCAGAGACTTAATTTCCCCCTCTTTTAAAGGAGGCATAGAAGCAGCAGCCCATGGTAAAGTCTGTGACAATCCCCACACCAGGCAGTCCATAAGGCTCTGCTTATGTTAAATATATTTAACCAGCAGCTAGTTACTTTATTTTGGCATTCTGTGGTAGTTAATGATTCCAAGTACAAAGGTCAGACTCAGAGACACAAGGCTTTGTGTATCCCATTGTTTGATTTACCAGAAGTTACAAGGGAAGGAGTGCTGCTCTGTATGAGTGGGAACTACAAGCTACACATACAGCCTGACAAGCTAATGAGAACAAGTCATTCATTAACAGGAGACTTGCTGCTAGGCAAACACACACAGCTGGCATGGGAGAAGAATTTGGATGTGAAATGAGACAGTGTAGTTGGTTTTTTTATAAGACATTTCCTATTTCAGCAAGTTTACAGTCTAAATAAAGACCACACAACGCATTAAGAGCCTGATCAGAGGAAGATTTAGGCCTATGTCTTTTCTGAAAAGTTTGGTAATGAGCAGAGAGGCAGAATTTGCAAAGAGAATGGAAATATTTGCACGTTTAACAGAAGGAACAAGTTTTAGAATTAAGTGAGATTTGATTATAAATGTAAATGCTGCTTTCTTGAGTACCAGTCTATTCTGTACACACATACACAAATGCATTCACAGAAACATCTTACAAAATTCTGGTGCTTTCTCCTGCTTCAGTTCTTACTGTTACTTTTTTTTTTTTTAGTTTCACACTAGTAAGCATTTTTTACAGGATTCACATTAAAGTTGGAAACTGCAAAGCATGGCTATTTAATAACTGTTTGAGGAAGGAACACAGTGTCATTTGAAAGATAAAGTAAGCACTTAGAATTCTTGCATAATCAAATAAAAAAGCCTGTCAAGGAAGAATCTCACCAGACTTTGTGAAATCAAGCAATATCAGTATTTTAGAATAAACTCTTACTTTCAAAATTATTTAACTGTTTAGGAACATTGCATAGAGCATGACACCATCCATGGCCAGGGCACAAGTGGTCCAGAGCAAGGCTGGATCCCTACCATCCTAAACATGTAACACAGAGCAGCAATCCTGCAAGAAGCTGTATCTTCAGGCTTCCTTGTGAGATCAAAGGTTATATTCAGAAGTGTGTACAACTGAAAACAATACTAGGAGTGCAGTCACTGTGGGATTCATTATTGTAAAAAAGACATCTTCTGAAGTGGTTTTCAGCATGACTTAGAAAAGGGAAGTGAAAGTGCTGGGGAAGATGGAAGGGAAGGAGGTATTAGGGGAGAAACAAGAAGCAAAGAACATTGAGAGGAGGCACTGCTTATTCCATAGTCTAATAATCTTTTCCAGTCTAAATGGCTCTATTATTCTAATTCCATTTATTTTAGCTTCACATCTTGTTTTTAATGTATCTTTATTTTGTTTTGGACTATCACAGAGGTTATGCTAATCCAAACACAGCACAGCAGTCATCAGAGAAATCTACACTGGGACGAGGCTGTTCTCCAAGGCAGTGGTGGAGGAACTGCAGTACAGCATTGTCTGAAGCATTTGCTATCACTTAACTAAATGTCAGCTCTCTGGATACAAACCTCTCAGCGAGATGAAAAAGAAAACACATGAAGAAAAGCTTCCATCTGCAAATCAAGAGAACCCCCTCACTGTCCAATGAGCTATTAAGATTTTAAATTACGAATCATAAAAATTAGGCTCCTAAACAGAAATTAAGGCAACTCTGGAACACTGGTAGCAAAACATTCCTGTTGACCCACCTGCAGCTGAATGCCTAAAAGCCTGAATCATCAACAGCACTGTCAAGGGACCTCACATTACCTCAGCAAATGTACTTTATCAGTGATCATTGTGCAAGCTTAGTACTAATTTGCAACTCCCAGAAGATGCAGAAACTTGTCATCATTTTTGTTTGGTAGAGGCAACATTTTCCACAGAAAAAGGCAAACAAACAACATTCTTAATGTTCTTATTAGCATACTCTTCTACAGCTTTTGGTGCCTCGAACAGATGCTTGGGAAGGGTGGTGCAGCTGTAGTACTTAGAAAAAATATAGTGGACAGGAAAGAAATTACCAAAGAAGTCCTACAATCTCCTTAATTCCATCTCTCCCCACCTCTGACTCCACTCTGCTGGAGGCTGTGTGAGGTTATGTGTTATACCCTGATGGGTACAGCTCCTGCAAAACCTCAGCATGGTTAATGTGCTGCTGTTGACAGTTGACAGATACATGCACAAGCTACACAGTTCTGATCCGTGAGGGTGCTTAGTTACCCAGCATACCTAACCCCAAAACACAGGGCCAAATAAAAGAAGAATGGGGATGCCTGAGATGCTGTGGTGAGCTGGCTGTCTCTACACACTCATCTTTTCCACTACAACACCATATGCCCAGTCCCTTTCCCCCCTCTGCATGGAGCCCTTTCTTTGCTGGCTGTCCTGGCTGGTGTCAATGTTTAGACTTGTGGCAGTGTCAGAAGAGTGGTTTGTATGAGGGCAATGCTGAAACAGCAGAAAAGACAGAACAAAAGGCTGCTTGCACCGAGGAGGAGGATGATTTGGGTGGTGGGATGCAACATTTGTGGGAGTGTGTATGTGTAATTTTCTTTTTATCTATGGTGGAAGAAAAAAGCTATTGACATTGGAAATTTCATCTGCCAAGGGCTGCATGTGAACCCTTCTGTGCTGTTGGGCAAAAACTGTTACTTCCCCAGAAAGCTTTTATCTTCGTAGACTCTCAATGAACAGGCATGACAGTACCCCAATCTATCCTGCATGCACTGTACATAAATTCTAATATAAATCATAGTAATGATTCAAAATAACTTTTAAGACAAGACTGAAACCCTACCCATTGTGCCATGACAGATCTGTGCAGACATTTTAAGAGCTGTCAGTCAGAGATGAAAGGGAGAGAGTTTGAACATGTTACACCAAGAAACAACAACCTCCTTTGATAGGGCTCAGCACTTAACAAGCTTTCAACAGTTACTGCAGAGTAACTAACCTTGTGTCACAGAGCCTTTATCAGATTCTTAAATCTTTCTTTTTTCGTTTTAAAGCCTTTCCCCAGAATCCTATGGTGGCTGAATCCCAGAAACCAGGTGGCTGCCTGGTATGAGACAGGTGCAGCCTGGAGTGGTAGAGGGACACAGAGCAGCACTGCCCTGGGCCAAGTGGTGGGCAGTACCCATTGCCTTGCAGACATCCCAGGGGAGCTGCAGCTGTCCTCAGCTCCACAACTTGTTCTGGCACTGCAATAAAGGCACAAAAATCCTGTATACAGGTATCCCTCAATCAGGCCTCTGCTGCTCTACACACATAGCGAATACCTTAACTAATATATCTGCGTCTTAAATACCAGTCAAATATTTCACACACATCAGTTTCTCTGTACAGCTTTGGTATACAGAAGGTATATGATCTGAAAGAAGAGCAAAGATTACTGCTAGAATTAATTTTTAAGCTGCCACCAGCATCCTGCTAGTTAATTTTTCCTAAGTTACAAACAGAAACTGCCCAGTTAACACTCAGGCTCAGGAGTCTCCAGTTTGTCCACAGGCTCCTTCTGGCACAGAACCCATACTTCAGACAGTGAAACTATCATGCACGGTATGACGTAAGACTGCTCAGCCAGCAATTTTTTGAGTGTATGATTTTTGGAGCACACTGTGGATGGGGAACAAATGCATTGCCAGTGCTTATAAGAACTTCAAGAAATTGATAAACCATTAATATATAAAGTCAATTCTGAAGTGTATCTAGAAATACCAAAAATTTCTTGTCAGGCACATGACTGTAACCTCAGTGCTGCCTTGGTCCTTTTTATCCCTTACTTAAACAGCTCGTGAATGGCAGATTGACTGGAAACCCAAAATTGCCAGGACAGTAACTATTACTGATGCCTCATTAATGCATGGTGCCAGACCTCTTCACAAGAAATTGCCCTTGAAAAACAACCTGTTCCCAATGCTTCATGAGGCTGATAACATCCCAGCTGATAAAAACAGGTAGCATTGGTGCAGGTTTTACTTCTTGGTTTTGTATGGTTAATAACTGTGACACTCTGAAGTAAATACTTATTAGCCTCCATTTTAACAACAAGGAACGGTGTGGATCAGTGTCATTGGTAACTCAGCAGTACAGAGTCCTTTTCAGTTTGGAAGGTTTCTTGTTTATATCCCCATTGCTGTTCTAGCAGGGACTAGAAGAGCTGTCACCACCAGGGCATCCCCTGTTTTTATGGCGTAAAGACGATGTTGCTGAGGGGACCAAGTGGGGCACAGTCTGAGGGTCTGGCTTGTTTAGAACACATCAAGCAACGTCTGGGGCTCTGGGTTTGCTTTTTTAACAGGGTACAGCATGATCCTTAAAAACTATTCTACAACAGCAAAAACCCCATGCTGCTGTCCTCTACTTGCAACAGGCCTTCTTAGAAAGTCCCTGCCTGATCCCATCATCAGGAAAGATGGTTTTGTGTATCAGACAAGTTTCCTACAGTTGGACATTAATGTAACCCACAGTGAGCTGTTCTATGTGCAGAAGGTGCTGGGAGAGAAAATGGGAGATTTAATGAGATCTGAGGATAAGAACAGTGTTTAAATCCAATTCTCCTTCGTGCACTTGCATATAACAGTCTCTTGATACTTGTATCTTCTTTTAAAATACTAATAACCTTCCTCTGGATAGTTCCTCATGATCAGCAAGTAAAAAGCATTAGGAAAGAAAAACAGTATTTCTGTTGATTTTTAAAGAGTGGCTCTATGCTACGTGGCAACTGCAAATGGCACGAGGGAGTTCTGTGTTTGTTGTCTCTACAGTCTCCAGAGAACATATATTTTGTTTACAAGGCAAACCATTTATAAATGCCAAATCCTGCAAATTCTAGCTGGAACGAGACCAGGAAATAGCTCCACTGCAGAGTTTAGCATGGGCTGGTTCTGCCTGAGACTGTCCATCCTGCAGGAACACCCTCTGCTCACATCCACATAACCATGACCGTACAAGGTCCCGGACTTGGCACCATGTACCCCATGCTGCACCCTGGATGTTCCCAGCACTATTTTAAGAACCGTTTTGTTGTGTGTTATTAGCAAGTCTGTTTGTAATTCCTGATCTCCCAAATGTTCTTAGTCCATTAATTTAGCGAGTTAAGGCATTTCTGGCTTCACGTGCTCCTCATTCCCATTCACTCCATCCAGCCTGTGTCAGAGTACACATCAGTCCAGTGGGATGAGCCACCCCTATTTTAGGCAGAATTATTATTGCAGCAGGGCTTAGTTTGAGTACATGCACCAGTATGGACAGCACCTTGTGACCCTGGGAAGGTAGAACATGAGCTTAGAATTCCAGTCACTGAAAGCTGGCTTCCACAAAGCTCTGAGAGGAATGTCTCCTCACCTTCCCACCATAGGACAGTGACACAGAGGTTGGAAGCTGGTTGGCTCTGAGTGTTACCAAGACAATTTGTCAGTGTCACATCAGTTCTCAGTGCTAAAGGCATCTGAGGGAAATGGCACCGCAGCTCATCCAGGATGAAGCAACAGTACCAAGACATTGCTGAGATAGTTGCTAGCATGGAGAAATACTTCCAACTGCCCAGGTCCTCTAAATTGTGTCAAGCACCATTATCTTTTGGGACGAAACTTCCTGCCTTCTGCTTTGAATTGGAGCGCCTTATATGCAAATATTACAGAAGGTGAAAGAAGTTGGTTTACTAATTAGTTACAGAATTGAGTGTATATTCAACCACCCAACAAGATACCGCTGCCAACCACTCCTGGTGTTATTCACACAGCAATGCTTTCCTCTTCCTCCATGCCCTTGGCCAGGACAACAGATCCTGGTGGGAGCCCAAGGAATCAACCCAGAGCCTGGTAACCCACAGGGATCACAGAATCAATTAGGTGGGAAAAGACCCCTGAGATCATCAATTTAAGCTTATGACCTGACACACCATGTCTGTGGTATCGGACCTAAATAAAAGGAAAGAGAGACAAAAGGAACAGCAAAGCACACGGACTCTTTTTGGGAAAAGAAGCCGATTTTATTGAACCGAGAGTTCATATTTAAAGCATGTTCCGATGCACGGAACAGAACCATAGTTCATTGGTCCACAGGGATAAACATCTGCCAGGATGTGTCCCACGGAAAAAAACACCAGGTGTCTGTCCTTGTTGTGAATTCCTTCTTAATTTTCCAACTTGTTTTTTATGAATTCCAACCTGTTTTTGACCATGTTTATCACCTTGGGAACTTTCTCTTTATCACCCTGAGAACAGGGTAAAACTCAAACTTGTGAGAAATAATTCTCCAAGCTAATTCACTAGATGTCTCTCTGACCACACATGTCAACCAGTGAGCGGTGAGTACCACATCCAGTCTTTCCATAAACACCTCCAGACACTGACTCCACCTCCCTGGGCAGTCCATTCCAATGTCTAATTATCCTTTCTGTGAAGAAATTCATCCTAATGTCCAACCTGGACATTCATCCTAATGACCTTTCCCTGGCACAGCTTTAAGACTGTGTATTCTTGCCCTGTCCCTGGGGAGAAGAGGCCGACCCTCACCTGGCTACAACCTCCTTGTGCACAGCTTAGGACAAGCCCACTGCTGCTCCCTCTGCAGCTGGGCACATGCCCTGGCTTTACCCTCATGTCTGCTCAGGTTTGTAGGCAAACCAGCCCTGCTGTAGCCTACAGGGAGAGTGTTGCTCGGCCTTGAGGCCATGGCCACAGCCATGGCTTGACAGAGTTCAAGTATTTGGATGACAGTCTCAAGCATACAGTGGGGTTCTTGGGGCTGTCCTGTGCAGGGCTGAGAGACGGACTTGATGGGTCCCTTCCAACTCGGGAGATTCTGTGATTCTCCTGGGCTGCCGTTCATGGCCAAGATCCTGGGGTGTGATCTGGTGAGTCACCCGGGTGGGCTGTTGCTCCTTAGCCCCTGTCCATGTGCGTTCCCTCGTGTGCCCGCCTATGGCATTGCCAAGACGATGGTGCCAGACTTTTCAGTGGTGCCCAGAGAAAGGAGAAGGACCAATGGCCATAAATTAAAGCACAAGAAATTCCACCTCAGCATGAATAAGAGCTCCTTTACGTTGAGGGTGGCAGAGCACTGGAACAGGCTACAGGGCGCGGAGTCTCCCTCTCTGGAGAAATTCAAAACCCGCCTGGACGCGTTCCTGTCACCTGCTTCAGGTGACCCTGCCTTGGGCCTGGGCGATCCACAGAGGTCCCTTCCACCCCAAACAATTCTGGGATTCTGCGTGCCGCAGCGGGCGGTCCGGCTCGGGTGGGCGGC
Source organism: Toxostoma redivivum (assembly GCA_013397375.1). Taxonomy (NCBI): domain Eukaryota; kingdom Metazoa; phylum Chordata; class Aves; order Passeriformes; family Mimidae; genus Toxostoma; species Toxostoma redivivum. The sequence goes on along the minus strand of VXBI01002866.1, from coordinate 209,890 downwards.
CGCCCTCCCTCTCTCGATCCCAGCTTCCTTTCCTCCCTCCCTCGCTCCCTCCCCTCCCTGGGCGGACCGGAGGCGGCTGCGGGAGCCGCTCCGTCCCCGCTCTGCCGGCGCTCTGTGGTTTAAGNGAGGGGAGAGGCAGGCGGGGGGAGCGGGGCAGCCACGTCCCGGGGGATGCTCGCCCCGGCCGCCGCGTCCCGGGGGATGCTCGCCTTCGGAGGAGCTTCCCCCCTCGCCCGCTGGAGTTGGGGATCGGGACCGCCCGCCAGCCACAGCGGGAGCCAGGTGGCACCGCTGGGTTCGGGACTTGGGGGTTTCGGTCGCTGTCACCGCGGCGATTCCGAGCTCTGGTTTCGTTTACAAAGGTAAAGGTAACACGTGCCTTGTCCGATTGTCTGCCGAGGCGTTTGTGACTTGCCGTCGTAGATCTGTGAGACTGTATAGCTCCTGATAGAGCGAACAATTTCTAAGAGAGGTTTTGACTGGAGTATTATAGGTGCCATCTGATACTCGGTTGAAGTTTTTGCCTGTCCACTTCTATTCTTAATGCTGTAAATCGAGACCGGAAATGTTTTATGTACACGTTTCTGTAACCTCTCTTAGAAGAACCCACACAACCTCAAATCTCCCCTAGTAACCATGTTTTGTTTTGTTTTGTTTTTTTTTTAATACTTGTGCATTATGTTAAGATGTTGCCTAGTTTTGGAAGGTAAGATCAACTGGAATCTGTTTGTTTTGACAAGCATGTTGAGAGTAGATGTGCGGATGCATCTCAAATCTTAAAGACCTGAATCAGCTCTGAAGAGCTTGCCTGGCTTGGCTTTAAGTGGAGAGAGAGTTGTCAGTGTTTATAAGGCAAGGCTGCTTCTGACAATACACGTTTTCTTTTGCTCAGTAGAATGAGCTCAGGCAAAAAGATTAAGGAACGTGTAGCCAGCAGTCTGAAAGTAAATATCATTTTCTGTGACTGCTGACATGTAAGTATCTATCAAAGCAAGAGCACAGCACTAAATCTGGTTCTTAAAAATCTCAGTGTTATCACAGCTTTTGAGTTCAGGGAGCAGTATCAACTTTAAAACCAAAACAGAACATGCTTGCTGAGTGCCTGACCCACAGTTAAACTAAGAGTTGTTATTTTATTGCAACTTCACATTTTACTCTTTGTATTTTTGTACCTTAAAAGGCACTTTGGCAAAAGTCTATGATTCCTATCATAGACAGCACACTCACAGTGTTAAGGACATCTCAGAAGTTATGCACATAACCCTCTTCTTTCAGTAGGATGTGTCTAAGTCTAGTAGCAGAGCAAGAATGCTGTAGACTGCTGTATACACTCCTGCTAATGTCAAACTGTCTTTTCATGCTTTGGTACCAAGATGACTCTTTGGTTCGTGCTCTTACAAGGCAAGGACAGAAAGGATGTTTGTGGGAAGGGCAGTGCAGCATGTGGGGATATGTAGTGACTTCCTAATAACACCATTGACACTGACTGAAGTGCTTTTCATTATTGCTGCATGTTTTGGTAGTAATTTATTTCAGCATCCTGAACAAATCCTTCTAGCTCCTCCCCACACCCTACTATATTTCAAAGGTAGGTGGTAGGGAGAATTATTTACATGTAGTGGCAGGGAAATGGGGAGGAAAAGCTTTCTGAAGCATGCATGCACACCAAGAAGACAAATTATGTACTCTGCCAGCCTTCGGCTCTGTCTTCCATAGAATGAGAAACAAGAATGAGTCTGGAAGGCCAAGGCACTGAATAAAACTGTTCAGTGCCACATAAGAAGAACATTGCTCTTGCATAAGAGCAGTGAGAGCATAAGAGCAGTGGTATCTTTCAAAATAATTTCTCTACTATTTCTATTGCTTAGGTTATCTGCTTCAGTGGTAAGATAATGGATGTAGCTTTACTTAGGGTCTTTACTTTGGATTCTTTCTGTTATTTGCAGACCGTAAAGGAAGGTGTGTATTAAAAACAAGATACAGCTTTTTATTCTGTTATATTATGTAGAAGGGGTGGGACTTTTTGGTAACCCAGGTTTAGAGAGTTCCAGAGCAGTCTTCAAACTCCTCTTTCCATCTTGGTGAATGCCTCAGCTGTGTTAAATTGTTCCCTGATTCCATTCACATTTTACAAGGAATGAGTTAACAAGTCAGTATTAATAATCTATAGCAAATGCTAGTAAAACTTGGATACATTTTTAAATACTTGTCTTGGGCAAAAACTAAAATGTGTGTAGTCTTCCTGAATCTGGAGTTCACTTCCTTTGTCAGAGGAACTGTTTCCTGTGACCCTGACTCTCCTTGTCCAAGGGAATTTTTTACCATCAACTTGTATTCTTATTTTTCATTTAATAACCTTGCTCTCTTGTTTTACTTAGCCAGCAGCAAGCCAGGTTTTCTTTAACTGAGTCTCATGCTTCTGCTGCTGAGATGCTCTGGTTGCTGTTGGTATTACTTGATCCAGATTCCTCTTTTCTAGTAGTTTCTTTCTGAACTTGACCCTCCATCCTGGTTCTGGGACATGTATTCACAGTGTATGAAAAGTGATGGCAAAAGCACAGGATTGTGGGTTAGCACCCTTGGGTCAGTGGCTAAACCAGCCAGTCACAGGATGGGGCTGGATTATCTCCCTTCCTTGGCTTTCCTTGATGCAGTCATGGATGTGAAGAAGACAACTTGTTTATAAATCCCTACCTTGTGTTGGCAGCTTTCCTACCACATTGTGCCAGCAGCAAACCTTGCTGAGTACTCCTGCCAAGGTTCATTTGATGGGTTACTTCTTCTGAATTATGAAAAGGGAATAAACAATGTTTTCAGCCTTAGACCCATTTTGCTACAGGATTTTGAAGAGCACTTTGAGTCAAATCGATGAAATGTAAAACCCTTTTCACTAAGCTACTGGAAATCCGAGACAAACATTTTCACCCAGCTAACTTGAACCATAGATGTCCTTGAAAATCGAGAGACTGAGTAGAGCCAGTTTGTCCCATGATTATTTGCTGGGTTACAGTTTGTGTGGCAGAAGCTCTACAGGGGAGGCACTACAGGTACTACCTACTTCAGGATGTACTTTTGGAACAAACAAAGAATTTGAAGCTGTTTTCTGTTTTATGGAAAGAGCAAGGGGATCTGTATTGTGGCACCCCACTATTCCATCATGAGATCAGATACCTAGACTGCTGGGGCTTTCAGCTCACTGTGGTATTGAGTTCTGTGTGTGACACTGAGCAGAAAAGTCCTAAGCCAGCTGACACACTCGTGTGATTCCATTAGTTATGGAGCGGAGTTCTCCAGGATGCAAGAAGATAATAATGGAAATCACATTCCTGGCATGTTGGCAGAGACTTATAAAAGCAGGCTATGGATCATAAACATGTTGGTTGCTGTTAGTGTAGTAGAAAGGGCAAGTGTAAACATAAGGATTGTTCAAACACTGGTGTTCCCATGTGCTCTCCATCGGAATTCATGAGTACCACAGGGGCAACAACTCGAGAGGGAAGAGCTGCAGTGAACAGTAGATACAATCAAATTTTTACAGATCAGTGCAGCCAGAAAAGACAAGAAGTACTTGCTGCCATTACAGGATGAGCTTTCCCTTCCAGGGAAGGAACAGGGGAGAGAGGAGGGAAGTGGGTTATCTCCTTATCCTTTCAGAAATTTGTTTGAGGAAAGGGGCACAAGCAACAACAACCAACAACTTCCAAGCTGCATGGACTCTGCTTGGCTCCTCATGTGACCTTTGAACAGTGACACTCAATTTTCTTTCAGAAGAGCACTGATAACAGCCTACCAAGTACCAAGATACTCTTTGGAATGGTGTTAGCATGCTTTTCATCTCCAAAAAGACTTGCTGAGTGTTGTAGAGCCCATACTGCAGGAAAATCAGATTATTTAAATCCTGACTGGGAAGCCTTTGCAATACCTGCTTGCAATACTGCTGCAGTTGCCTTGGTGATATATTTTGGGATAGTGGAAGGCTCTGCCACACTTGAGGTTTTGATCCAGCAGGCACAGGACATTTGTTCTCTGTTTTGTTTTCAAGAGGAGGAGTTTAGCAACCTTTTACTATGTGCATCAAGGTCAGGCTAGATAAGCCTATGCTTTTAAAAATAAAATTATCATTAAAGTTCCCCTAAGGCAGTCAGAGTGCTATGACACATGATAAAAACATTCTAAAATAGGAAGAAGCATAAATAACACTGTCCCTTTGAAATTCAGTGAAACTGAAGGGCTGGATGCAGAAAAATGGAAAGAAGGAGAGAAAATAGGGTCAGTTTAACAACTGCACTTTGTGGGCTGCCTAAAATGTTCTTTATTTTTCATCCCAGTGAAATGCAGCAAGCTCGGGCCAGAGCTACTTGCCCACAGACTTTCCTGTCAGTAAATGCCCCGTGCAGATGGAATATAATCACTGTATTCAGTGCCTGGCTTTTTGTACTGTAAATCAGAAATCTTGTGGGACCACAAAGTATAAATAACTCTTAACTAATTATTTGGGGAATAAAGGATAGTTCAGCTGAGTGTCTAGAGGCACATCCCTTGAATAGAACATGAATTTATAGGCGTGTTCTCTATTGCATCCTTCTCCATGATATCTAAATTATTCCTAGGGATCCATTGCATTAAATATTGATTTTTATACCTGGTGTTAAGGTGGGATTTTTGCATAATGAATTTTGCAAATGAGAGGAGACTACCAACTCAATGGAAGGGACGATATGATACTGACTATGATCTAATTCTTTTCACATACGCAGGGAACACAGTCTGAAGAAGGTGAGACTGAAATGAAGTTACTTCAAAAGGTTTTACTCAGAACCAACTTAAAAATCAAATTTCAAAGCCCAGACATATCTCAACTTCTCAGTTCTCCCCATGTAGCAGATGGTGTGGTACAAGTTGTTCTAGCAATATTTCACAAACTTGCTATTGCTTGCAAGCACGGTATTTTGCAAAAAAAAATAAAATTGTGGGATTTTTTTAATTAAGGACATGGCCAAGTGAACAAACTGGTGGGAAATGAGCATGGACACAGAAGCAAATTGTTACAAGTGGCTTAACCATCCTTTTTTAATCTAGTGGGATCGCCAGCTCACATAATTAGAGTGGGGAGAGTTGGACTATCTCCTGGAGATGCTCTAGCAGCGTTGGCTTCAGGAACACTTTATGGCTGGTACTGATTACAGATTCTGGGACAGTAAGCCTGAAATCATGTTTTCTTTGGTGTTCAGGAGGAGTGACCTGCTCTGTGACCCACTTCAGCATATATCATGTTTGTTTGTTCCTAAAGCAGGCCAGTCCTTGCTGAAGTCAAACTGTACTTTGTAGATCTTTGTTTTATAGCTAAAGGCAGATGATCATTTGCATGATTTATTCTAGCTCATTTCTTTTAGTTGTCACAACTTAATGTTTCCAGGATACTTACTATCCATAAACTGCCTTCTAAGTATTGCTGACAGTTGACTAATTTACAGTCGTAAGAAACTATCAAAATACAACTAATACAAACCAAGAAACAGTAGTTTCTACTTATTCCAGTACGGATGCATGCGGGAGCTGTTGAAAGTAATACAGCTGGGTTTTGTGGTGACTTGCAGAGCTCGTTTTCACCTGGTTGCATTTCAGAAAGGCCAGCATGGGTGAATGACCACTGACCAGAGCCTCGCCTCCATCCTGGTTCCGGGCTGATCTCCCAAATCCTTAAACCATTGGCAGCGCTTTCAACAGTGTAATTGCGGTGACACAAGGCTTGCAGTGCAGTGGCCCCAGGACTGGCTTTGCAGGTGAATCTGCAAGTAGAGTTTCCTTCTTAACAGCCTTCAGAACAGTATTTACTGATAAAGAAATGCTTCTCGTAGTGGTTTGGGCCACTAGCATCCTCTTTCCCTCCACAGAGCTGGAAAGAAAAGCTTGTGCTGAGGGGTAACAGCATTGACTTGCTGGGTCTGAGGTCATGGTTTGCTCACCGTTACTGCATCATCCTTCACATTTCTCTGGCTTTGTGGTTATGAAATACTTTATTTTAAAGGCTGATCTTGGTAATACCCATAGAGATTATACTCTCTGGAATAAGTGACACTTACAAAACCATTGAGGCTTCCTGTTGGTAACACTGTAAACCACAATAACAAAGCTTAGTTATATTACCCGTATCTGCTTAGGAAGTTGACTGTGCTTTGTGGGCTCTCTATAGAAACATGTGCATCTCCCAGTACGATTGCTTGTCTGCAGCTGGGTGTAAATTAACTTTTTAATAGGTGGCTTTCAGTACCAGCTAATTCAGCAGAGGAATTAAAAAAAAAAAAACAAAACTAAAATAACTTTGCCTTTTTTTGAGGGGGAGACAAAGATGTACAGAAATACTTCACTAAAAATTAAATTAGTTTTATTTCAATCTTCTGGTGCTCTTTAGCGGTCAGTTAAACATACTTCTTTACTTCTTTTTCAAGAAATTCCCCTCTTCTTCTCTATACTTCCTAGCCAAACATTGTCCTTAGAATCTTAGTACTACTAAGATGCTTCAATTAAAAGTCTACATGTATTAATAAGCCTGGAGCTTGTCTTACATTAATATGAAAGTTTTCCATGACAATAGCAAGGCAAGAATTGGGACTACAATTATGTAAGAAAATTAGCTCTTAAATGAAGGAACACTCATTTTCCTATAGGACAGCATGCTTCATCTTTTAATCTATAATGCTACTGGGTTGGATTTTGGTCTCTTTCCTGGTTTGTTCAATGTTTTCTTGGTTTTATTATTTACTGTTGAAGTGAAATGGAAGTAGCTTCTTCTTGTTATAAGCTATATATGGCAAAGACCATAGGAACCATCTCCTGCTGCTTTTGGATCAAATTAGCAATTGAGTTATAGGATAAGAGGATGAGAACATTGTGGATTTTTGACCCTGTGCACCTCCATGTCCATTTCTCCTTGTTTATCTAATGATAATCCCAACAACAAAGCTTCAAGCATGTCTTGGATATTCCTCTTTGTTGTCATCTCAGCTAAGATCAGCACTGTGGCTAATTTTGAAACAGGTTTCAGGCTTTCTTTTGGTTGAAAGAAGTTGTGTGAAAATTGGTTAAATTATATGAATATTATACATTTTGGAGCATGTTGTATAGATCATGAAGTGTTCCTGTTTTGCAGATTATGTTTTCAGTTAGACTAATATTTTTTCAAAAAGTTAACTGCAGAGAGTAGTGTGCCTCAGTAAACACACCAAAACCTACAGGAATTGCAAAGTGAAGAGACTTTCCCATCACAAATCTGTGTACACTCCAACATGGCCCAGGGTAGGAACTTGTTTAAATATTGTCATATCCAAGTAGATTGGTATTATCTCCTACATTAACTCTAAATATCAGAGATCTAAAAGATGTTTACAGAGCACAGATCTGTTTTCTAGACAAAAGCCCAAAATATTTGTACAGTTTAATTTCATCCCCCCCTGGATTGTGAAGATAACCCTTCAAACCCAAGCTGGAGTGTAAATTAATACAATGAGGCCTTCCTTAGCTTGCAAGGTCAGCTCAGTTTCTCAAGATTATTTCCAAGCCTTTGCTGCTCAGGATTGGTTTTGCTAACCAGTAGTGTCACAGAGTTAACAAGACTGTTCAGTTTTACTGCTGCTATTCAAAAACCCGTGGGAGGCTGCACGACTGATGAGAATATCAATTTTGTGTTGCTGCTTAGGAAAGCCAAGAGCAGAAGTAGAGGGAAGGTACAGCTATAGTGGCATTTAGGAAAATTGCTTAATAATAGAAGAAAAGATCATTTAGATTAGCTTTGAAGGCTTTTTTTAAAAAGTAAATTGTAAAGTGTTATTTCCCACCCAGCAATCTGTCAAAACTGGCCAATTAATCAAAGTGTAGTGACTGTTTAGCAGTAAAAAAGCCTGTTTATGCAAATCTTTTTAAAATTGATACAAATTGGATCATCTAGGAAGAAGGAAATGCACTCTAAGAAATCTTGAAGATGTTTTGAATAGTGACATAGCTTCCTTCCTCCATTAGGTCACTGGGTGCAGCAGAACTCAAGGTTATACAGGGCTGAGCTGGCTTGCATAAACATGGACTTAATACTTGTGTTTAATGCAGTTTTTTCTTAAAAGACAAGCTTGAATTATAAGGCTTTTTCTATGTTCACCATTCCCTTCAGTACAAGTGAAAAAGAAACATCTATTATCTGAGAGCTGATTCTGGTTCATTTTCTCTTGTAAATTAAGTTTTTTTCCTGTATAAACTGACAAAAAAAAATCAGTCTAATAGGTGGCAGCTCTCAGGTTAGGTTCCTAGATACTAAAGTTAAAATAGCAAGTTTTTAAAACTTGAACTGTAAATTGCTGAGTGCCCTTTGTGCTCTCTTTGAAATATTGTTGATTTTAATAAGCAGTCTTGGTAAAGTTGCTCTCACAGTGGCAGCTTGATCACTGACTTGAATGGGCATTGAGTAAGCCTGATGAGCTTTATAATTTGTGGCAGTAAAATATAAATAAAAAATAAAATAGTGAGAGGCACCTCTCTGCAGGCCCCAGAGAATTCCTGTGCTCTCCTCTCTTGCCTCAGAAGATGAGTAGGGTTTGGGGAGGTTTTGGCATCTTTCTGAGGCAGGGAGATGTCTAAGCATGGGGGTGGATGAACAAAGCTTGTGTGATCAATACCACTGTGAAACCTGTGCTCTGGCCTAATTACTCAGTGAAGCACAGCAAAATACTTTTTCACTGGTCATCAACTGTATGCTCATTGTTTGGGGTTACGTTTGTTAGGTTTACATAATTTTGATTTATGTTGGAATAAACAGAGAAAGCAGAGGTACTTTATGGGATTAAAAAGGCTTTTATCTACAGAAGATCCTTAGAATAAATAGGAAGATAGTCGTGTTTTGTAGTGCTAGTGTTTCGAGTTATATTTAATCTGTTTTTTAAATTCAGGATCTTAGCCCTGTGGATATAAGGTTTTGCAACATAGATGTGAGGAAGGAACTGATTTTTCATGTTAGAAGAAACTAGAATTTTTTTTACTAAACTAACACATTTGAGTCTGATATGAACAACAGTAGGACAAGCAGCCCGTTTTTCATATTTTTTTTTTTTCCTTCCAGAGGTTTATTAGATGCCTTAGGATTGATTTCTAAACTCAGTAGGAGCTCAAATGATGATTGGAGTGGCCTGGCCTGCCATAGCTCCTGTGAGACAGTATTCCAGCCGGTTGAACCCTTGTTACATCCGCTTTGTTAGACAATGTTTTCACTTTTAGGTCTTCATAAATAAATATATTTGAGTTCTTTAAGGGTAAAATGTACATAAAGAAGGCACTGTCCTCTAAATCAGACTCACTGTTTGTGTGGTAATTCTTGCACTTGGTTAGAAATACAGATGTGCTTTCTTGAATAGTTGAAATAGACCATAGGGCTTTATGTCTGTGGAAGCTGAGATTGGCTGTAGTCTTCTGCAGAAATTCGATTTCTGATTTTGAATATGCCTGTATAGCTTCCATCTACTTTGTTGTCAAAGAGTTGAGCTAAATTTGAACGAGACACTTGGCACGTGTCTTTCCATCCACACACAGGCTTGCACCAGGACAGCAGAAGCACAGGGACTTTTCTGTGTGCCGTGTAAGCATTTCTGCTAAATAAAACACCTTTTTTTTTCTCCTTTCGTGGTCGGTGGCAAAGCCTGGAACTCGTCCTAGTGCAGCTTAGCTCTGGAATAATGCTCAGCTGGGCTCCCAGCACCTGCTCTGTCCCAGGTAGGGGCTCGGTTTAAACTTTTAAATTTTCAACAAGTTAAAAGGATCGATCGCAGCTGCTCGTGCCGAGCGCTATTTCCAGCCTACCACGAGAGGGTGCTCCAATGCCTTCATTTATCCATTGCTAAAAGGTGTTTTCCACCAAAAAATGGGGTGTGTTATTTAACATTACTGTGTTATTACCGTGCAGTGTTTTAAGTAAGCGTTGGGTTATGAAAGCAGGCATGATCCACATAGCAAAAGGCAGATATGGCTGTATTAAGATGTAACAATGCATGTTTATTTTGCTTTTGCCATTAAGAGCTGGGCTGCTTCCCTTTTAGTTGTTTTGTTTCTGTTGGGCCTTATCCTAAGTTAACTTCATCTGCCAGCAAGGGAAGTTTCCCAACTTGTTTATGTGCAAGTATGCAGACAGCTTTCGTGCATGGAAGGGCATTAAATCTGATACTTTTGCTAGGTAATCTGAGCACTCAAATTAAGAGTCACTTCTCATTGCTTCTGTGCACTTCTCATCTGTAAAATTACAATAACTCTTGCTTGGTTTATGGAGCTATTTAGACTTAATTTTGGTGTAAACAAACACAGGAAAGCTGTCTGCAGGCTAAATTAAATGTTCAGTCATACACTCTTGTCTCATCCTGTAGGCTTTGGAGAACTGTGTTTGTTGTGGCTCTAGCCTGTATTTCAAAACATTTGTGGCCTGGTAATAGGTCCAGGGGAAGGGTAATGTTTGTGTTAATTGTTGGATTTGAAAATGAAGCTCAAAGCACTGCACTTTGTTCAGTGTTATCTCTCAAAAATCCATAAAGAGACCAAAGCTACAGTGAATTAATAACAGAGAGAAAACTGTAGAGTGATGTCTTTGGCTGTTTAGCAATAGAGCAATACAAAGGGAATTGCAGTAAGCATTCATGCACTTGGGCTGGTGACTGGGAAACAGGATCTCTGCAAAGAGATCCTAAACCTGGTGTTAAGGGCATGTAATTACTAAAAAATAGGATCACCTGACACCACAGTGGTGTTAGCCATTGACTGCTGAGCTGTGGGGTAGTTGTTACACTAAATTGGGATGCATTTGTGTTTTTCTAAGTCACTTATCATTCCCTTTAATTCAAGCCATGTGAAAGAAACACATTAATCAGCCCTAAAACAGACTCCTAGAAAGGAGATCTGAAAACCTGTTTAAAATACAACCAAGGCAGACTTCCTGTCTTGCATACTGTCATGCAAAAGCAAAGGCATGACTTCTGGTATGCTGTAGAGGCCCTTTTATTCTCCCACAAACTCTCCTAACTTTGAGATCTTAGGTGCATTTCAGGCCTTGGCATCTGGTTTGTTACATACCCCCATCTGTTCTTCCTCTCAGAGAAAAATACTCTTCATCACATGGTTACCCCCTGAGCTGCAGGGAGGTGGGCTTGTAATTTTTGAAACTTAATAAAAGTTATTACACAAAAAATATCTCTGTTTGTTAGTAGAGAAGTAGGCTTTAGTACATAGAATTAGCTGTTCTTATACACTGAAGGCTGCAACTCCAAGAATTGCTCTTGTGCTTTTAGAAATTAGATAGTGGCCCTGTTTTGGGAACAAGTGTCATTTCATGGACAATAATGTGTGAAATGAAGATGTCTGACGTTTAAGGGGAAGTAGAATTGAATGTTCAAGAATTGATCCTGGTGACTAAGTAGGAAGAGCAATTTTCTCAGAGCGTTTAGCATTCTTCCTCAGCTTGGAGCCATATCTATTCTGAAAATGAGACAGGTGATGCACAATGTCTTTCTCTCTGACTGTGTGCTACTAGTTTGTTCACAAATTCTTTGCTGACAATGGATGTCAGCTCTAGGACCAGAAATACAGATGTGCAGGAACTGGAGAAAACAGTTTCACCCTGAGAAGGTACCATCTTTATATATATATATAGAGAGAGAGAGAGAGATACTGGCATGAGTAAAAATCCCTTCAGTTAGGAAAACTGCATTCCATAGAAGTTAGCTATTTAATTTTTTTTCTGCCCTGGCAGAGTAGTAAGATTATAAAAGGAAGACTGTTTTGTCACACAGATAAGTGATGCATGAGCACACAAGATGATTTATGCAGTATATCTCTAGCAGGACTATGGATACAACACCCTTTCTACAGGCCCATGCTCTTTTTTCCAAGTTTGATTATAGAGGCTTTCTATTATGTTTTACCCCATGACAGGATTTTTTACCTTTTTTCATGCTTGAACTCTAAGCTATTTATTTCAATCCCACTTCATTAGTGTGAGTAAGAGTAGGAGTTTTTGTTTAGACAACATCTGTAGTTGGGACAGTAGTTGTTTTCAAAATATTTTATGACTTTGAAAATGTTATTTATTAGTTAGATAGTATGAGGGTTTTGTAATGAAAGCTCTGAGTTGCATTTTATGAAGGATCACTAATAACACCAGCTTGAGTCCTGTTCTGCCATAGCTTCCAGATATTTAGGAAATGACTTTTGCTTTGCTTTAATCCTTCTTCATAGCACAAATTTATCCTACTACTCTGTAGGGCTGTCAAAAGAATAAAATACCAAAACTGCAAGGCACTCGATATATCAAGTGCTACAAAAATATCATGTGTAGTATCAAGTCATAATATTAGCATGCACTGACTGAGAATGTTGTGTAGGCTGTGAATTTAATGTGTCTGAGAATAGGCATTTACTGCTGGGTAGAGCATGGCTAGCAGCAGTGAGGGGAGTCACCTACAAAGCAGGTGCAACCTCAGCAAAAGTCTGGGATTTAATAAATCCTCTTGCTCTTCCATCCTTTAATTGCGAATAAAACGTTTCAGCAAAAATTGTCAATCTTATTACCTGAGCAGGGGAGATGGTTACCTACCAGAGGGTTTAGAAATAAGTCTTACTAGAATTCATATCCTCAATGGAAAAACATCATTGCCTCTTGTCACAAATCTAGAAAGCAATGATCCATTTTTAGAAAAACCTCACAGTTTGGGATGAAATATTCATGCTACTATTTCCTGACTACCTCTTGTCTAAAAGATTAGGCACATCAGCAGGTGGCAGGTGAGCCTTCTCAACTTTGTATGGTAGCCCTCATGCAACTTTAAATCTGAAAAAGTGCCTGTACACCTCATTCTGAGGAGGAATGCCTGGTCCTTGGAGCGTGCTTCCAGAGACAGCTGCACAGTTAGCACATGTGTCTGCACAATGCTCCCCACCCCAAAGCTCCAGACAAAAACAGGAGATGAATCTCAACAGCTGCAGAAGGTTCAGTTTATGAATCTTAATTAGCATTAGGAGTTGTTTGAGATGTTTATTTTTATAATTGTCTAGTGATGATTGTAAGGGCTATATATCCCAGTTCAGGTAGTCAGGGTAATGCTAATGTCTTTCTAGGGGATGAGTTCTGGTGATCTGAGCCTATGTGAGTGCCACATCGCTCTAAAAATAAGTAATGCTCATATGGACCATAATGTTTTTCTGTGCCCTACCAGGGTGCTCTTAGTTCTCCTTCCTTTTTTCCCCTGCCCAAGTTACACATGTTTTTGCACAGGCTGATTTTTCCAGTTGTATTTTTTCTTTGAGAGGAGCTCTTACGACATTGGCAAAGTTCCCACTAAAACTGGTTTGAGACCTCCACACCCAGACATGGTTATTTTTCCTCACCAATTTAAAGGAACAACTTGTATTTTATGTATTTGTCTTAGATTACAGCAGCCACCTTCATGCACTAAAAAGAAAGCCAAGACTGTCAGTTTCCCTGTTATTCTATCTTACCTGTTGTTATATAGGACACCCTACCTTGCTTTAGAAACAGAATCATTAGAATCCATATATTTTGAGTCATTTAGTTTCAACTCTGCTTCTGCAGCACATATCTCGTGTCTAAAGTGATTTCCCCTTAACGAGACCAACAGTAGCAATAACAGTAAAGTCTGTTATCAATAATCTGCCTGCAATATTCACAATACATAATTTCCAAAAGATTCACCAGGAACTTTTGAAATAACAAAAACAAGACTACTACTCCTTTTTTCCTTTGATGGGGGTGGGGGGAGTTTTAAGTTGATCTAGGAGGTACCTGATCTTGAAGTAAAGTTTTACAGGATATAGCCTACTTGTATCCTGGTCATCTGAATGGCAGCGTGATAAGGCTGAATGGATGGAAACTTGTCAAAAGAGACCAATATTTCTGCCCAAAGAGTCTAGTTCTGCCAATGACTCTTTCACTGCATTTTTGTTAGACCCAATTCAGACGTGGAAGTTTTCCTAAACAGTCATGTTTGACGTTGCTGGCAAGAGGACACACTATCCCAGATTAGTCAGTCCTTCTGAAGGCTGATGCCACTTGCTGTATTTGATCACAACTATTTGATGTTTGCCATTACTCAGTCTCTGGTGTGTGGTCATACAGGTGTGACCCTGTATGTTTAATTCACTAATTTTTTTAGATTTGCTCTACACAGGTCCCTGCTGGATGTTTTGTAAATCAGTCATTGATTTGGGTGCTGTTCAGAGGCTTTCCCTTTTTGTGGCACTATTCATGATGAAAGCATGACTTTAAGGGGTGTTGTTCCCACAGCCTCTCCTGATGCATCGTGCTGGAACTTCAGCATCCTTGCTGGAGGAGCTTAGTGTGCTGGGTGATTCCAGGCTTCAGCTCTTGGGTTGGTTTTTCAGGGACTGACCATACAGGCTTTAGAAAAATTTAACATGGTTATGCATGTGTGGTTTATTTTAGACTTAAAGAGACTTGGATCTCAAAGCAATCATAAGTTCATATTTCCTTGCCTCACTGTTTTTGACAGCTTTGGCACTTGTCAGCTCTATAACCTATCCAGGTTACTTCTAAGCAGCAGCTCTCTTATATTGACTTTTAAGCGCTTAAAGTAGTGAGAAGACAGTTTCTGGCAGTGATGTAGATGAACAGGAAACATGTCATTAATTCTAAAGACCCTTCAAATATTAATTAGCTCCTGATTCTGTAAAGTCCTTCTATGCTGAAAACCCATTTTAAACCTTAAACACAGCAGCTTTCAGTCAGGAGTTAACGGGATGCTACCTCTGGATGCTCCATGGCTTGCTGAGGAGCAGCTCCTGGGCTGAGGCATGTCTTGTAGTTTGCCTCAAGGGTACTTCTTGCAAAGAGATTTGTAGGTTAAGTAACACATCACAGCAGGTTGGAATTCCAAAAGTGAAATGCCCTGAAAGGCAGGTTTAGTAGCATCTCCAGAAGCTGGCAGTGACTGACTGTGTTGTAGTAAATAAAGGGTGTCTATAAGGATGGGATAGAGAATCCCTTGGCTGGAAACAGGATCTGCATGGGATGGTAAATGTTCTGCTTTCTAACTACTGTACTGAGGAGAGCTGTGGTCATTTAAATGTATTCAAAATACAGGATTGCCATAGGTAACTGCTGTTAATAGTAGAAATTAAACTGAAAGATCTCCCAAACTGTCAAAAGCTTTGGAGTGGCTTTAATTTCCAGTACCTGGACAAAAGATGGAGGACAGGATCCCTTTGCTGTAAGAGGCTGAGTCAGAGTGAGTACAAGTTCACCATGAGTCTTGGTTGCTTGAGTAGCTGATTTGCAGTAGGTTTGTACTTTGAGAGGCTCAAGAGACAATGTTTTGAGAGGAGCATATGGAGGACTGCCTGTTGTCTTGGGATTTCCAACTTCAAGACAGCACCTGGTGTGCTGGTATAGCCCAGTAGTGAGCCCTGATCCCAAAGGAAGCACTTTGTGTGGCTGGTTCTTGCAGGGATACAATACAGCCCTGTGTAATCCAAGCAGTCAGCTGTCTGACAGCCAATATAGGCCAGCAACAACTGGGAATGTTTTTCTGTGGAGTGGGAGGAAGAAGGAATGAGGTGGAACTCTGTCAAATTAGAAAAAAGAAAATATCTTAATTGAACAAGAGAAAGGGACCTTTCTTGGCCTTTCAAACCAGAAGATGTGGGGACACTGCAAGCTGGCACAGCCAGACCTTAGTCTCAATTTCAGTTCAAAATTGACATTTCATAAAACAACACTCCTAAATGAAGCAGTCTTACATAGCTCCCTGGAGCCAGCTGTATGGCGCAACTGGCAAAAGTCTTGCCATGAAACTGAATGTAGCAATGTCCTTTTGTCAGGGCCTTTTATTGGCTCTGTGGAAAAGCATCTTACTGTGCCCAGTCAAATCCACACAAACTGATGTTGTGGATGGATGCAATTTAGGAACTAACCAGTGCTTTCCAGAGCGAGAGGATACAAGCTGCTGAGTGAGCCGCAATGTTACACCTCCCACTGGGAATTTCCAGCCCTTTCCCTCTTCCTTCCTCCCTCAGAATATAGATAGTAAATACACTAAATTAAGCACTGGGGGAGGTGGCACCCAAAGGAGCTGTAGCAGAGGCTGAGTGGCCCCAGTTAAAAGTAGCTGACAATACCCTGACCAATCCTCTGTGCATCCCAGTCATACCACCCGTGCTGGCAGCAGGGGAGATGTCTCAGACAGCTATGCTGGTATTGAGTGGGAGGAAAGCTCCTTAAATAACCACTAGTGGGTCCTATTCCCTGAGTGTGTCAACACTGAGTTGTTGTTTTATTCTCTAAACAGGAAAGATTAGTCAAGTAATTGTGTGGCAAGCAAGTGACAGAAATGAAATAATGTTTTTTGCTTTTTCTAATTGCTGGATCTGTTTTTTAGCACACAGCAGAAATTTTCCTTGTCGTTTTGCATTTCTATTCAAAAACCTCCAAGCAGCGGATGAAAACCAGAACAAAAGAGGAATAGATCTGGCTAAAATCAGGGGAGTAGCATTGTATTGAACCTGACAACTCCAAAAGAACACTTGTCTAGGTTTTGGGTTTGGAGTACCTGCATTTTGAGGGGGTAAGGCAGCATTGGTCCCTTCCCCATCATTGTTAATCTTTGCATGTAGTTAAATTACAGTTCATAATCCTGTCTTGAAAAGCCTTACTCTTCATATACCTTACACTGTCTTCCTCTTCTTATTCTAGGTGAATAGCAAATGTTGTGGTGCCAAATCAATAAAATGGATTTCGTTTAATTAGTATTGTCTCACAGCCCATTATGATCCTAGATAAATCCAAACAGCTGTTTTCTTCTTTCATAATTTCCCCAGCACGAGGGGATGTTGGCAGTAGTTTAAAAAAGCAAACCATTAGTGTTCAGGTTGCCATTGTAAATTGGCAACATCTCAGCTCTTTTGGTGATTTGTCTTTTGACAAATTGTTGGGTAAATCTGAAATAGTAGCTACCTCCCTTATGATGTTTGTTTGTAGACCAGATTCTGTCCTTGCTAGTTGGATCTTGCTAGCCAAATTGAAGGTTAGTCTAAGCACTTTCCATGCAATTTCTGCTTTTTGAAATGGCAATCATGAACCTAGGCAAAAGATGTGGCCTAGTGTGTCTAGGGAATTAAGCCACTCATTTCCACACTGTTGTACTTTGTTTACTCTTCTTTACTGCTCTGAAAGCAAATTAGTAGAAAAAAATATCATCTGCAGGATGTTTTTGCTCTGTTGTCATCCAGGCGCCGTCAAGTTTTCCTCCTGGGTTATTTCTCCCTAGAGCAAATGGTACTTTCCTTAACCAGTCTTCTAGTTTCCTTTGCAAGGTAATTTTTATCTTTTTTTTAAGGTGCTCCTCATCTTAGGATAGTAATATCTGCTGACTTAATCAGATCATACACTACTAACCACTGCTTGTAGTATATAACTTGTTAGAAGACCTCAATTTTTTTTTGGTGAATAGGGTCTATAAATGAAGCAGCTCTCAAACAGGGACAAAGTCTTTTACTTAGCTTTCTAATCTTAAATTCAACTGTTTTTTGTTTGTTTGGTTTTTTTTTTAATTCAAAGCAGCTATGATGTGAAAAAGAAAGCAAATGGCAAGTGGTAAACTTGCTTGCTGGAGGTTGCAGATTGAAGAAGCAGAACAGGATTCAGTGCGAACACGTGGAAGAAAAATGGTTCTGCCTTTGCATGTGAGATACTAAGTTCTCTGCTGCCCTTGTAACAACAGGAATCAATCTCTGAGCTGTAATAAGACATATCATGACAACATTAATAATTACAATCCAAAAAGGAGAGCATTAGGAATAGAAAGACATGTAGTTCTGCTACTGTACTAAGCTAAGGTTTGAATCCTGCACGTAATTCTGATCTAATTGTTTGGAGAGGTGTGTGGTAGAGCTAGAAAAACCCCAAGGAGGAATGTTTAAAGGTACCCAAAGTCAACAGCATCAGACCTGAGAGAAGCTCTTCAGCCTGGAGGAGAGGTGGCTGAGGTAGAATGAGGTAAGGGCTTATAAAAAACACAAGTAGCAGAGAAAGCACCTACAGGTACTGATCGTTTGGGATTTGCCTTGTAGAGACTGAGGATCACCAAATGAAATTAAGAGATGTCCTGTCCAGAGCCAGTCAGAGCCCGTTCTTTGTTCTACAAGGTGCTGTGAGCTCTTGATACTGTGGCAGCAAGATTTTGTTTATGTGGGGTTAGTTTGCAATACTTCAGACAGCAACTGGACAAAATAAGGCCTGTCAGGAAGTTTAACTGCAACAACACAAGCTCTGGCTCAGAAACACATCGAGCTACAACATATTGGAGGCTTGGAAAGTGTTCTGGAATAATATGATTACCCTTTTCCCAGGCAGGATGCTGGTCTGTAAGTGACCCAGGATGGTGGTTGTTGTGTGCCTGAAGAATCCCAGTTGTCAGCTGGCTAACTTGCTTTTGACATTCTTAAGTGTTCTGCTAAATCTGAGGGGCAGGACTTGTTTTTCCTATCATGCTTCCTTTAAATGTTCTATAGTTTTGATGTTAACAATCAAAAAGTGCTGTACTTCCTAAAAGATAATCCACAACTTTGCTGTAGATGTAAAGCAACTTTAGTAGCAGACAGATAAAATGTGTGTTTGTATCTTAGCTTCATAAAATTCCATCAAGTTTAATACATTAGCTAATCTTACCTCTCTTGAAGTAATTTAACAAAAATATTGTTTCTTCTATTATTCTGTCTTAAAATATCTGAACTACTGAATAATATCCATTACAAACGTACTAAATAATATAAACATTTTCAACCCAGCTCCACTTAATTTATTCACATTTTTTTCTATTCACTTGCTGTTATCTTTCTTTGTAATAAAACTGATTTTATTTCTACATCAGCAAGTCAAACAGTGACTTTTTTGTAGCTATACATTTAGGAGTACTGAACCTGTTCAAAGCTGTATTAATTCTGCCATAACCCAGAAGGTATTTCCCGAAGACATTATTTCAGTGATTACATTCTTGACTTAATCCTGAATTCAGATATGTGAGGGCCAAGCACTGCAGTTAGATTTGGAAAAGCAAATGTGGTGACACAGCCTGGAACTGCAAAGCTGTGGGCAGCACTGAGCTCGGAATTCTCCCTCTGGAGAGGCTGGGGCTCGTGTTACCCTGGTCACTGAGCAGCTGCTGGGCCAGCACTGGTGAATGGAGCCCCTTGTCTGCTTGGTGGAGCCAATGACAAGGGTCTGGCTTTCGCCAACAGGAAGCAGTTCCGCAGCCCAAGCTAAGTTTAGTGCCATGGATTTGTTCCTCTGACTTCACATTCCCACTGCCCCCCCCAAAGAAAATCAGCCCAGAGGGCTGAGAAGGAGGCCAGACAACTAAACCTCTCTCAGCCCGGGCTCAGCTGAATGTCAGGCTCTTTCCACGTTGAGTTTGCCCTGGTACTGAAGTTCACAACACAGCATGCAATTTTTGGGCAAGTATTCATGCTAAAGCTCGGCTTTTCTTGGAGGAAAGGAAACGTTTGTTTGTTTTCTAAGACAAATGTGTTTCAAAGGAGGCAAGATCACAAGGGTATTTTAGTCAAATGAAGTATATATTCTAAAAAGGAACCCCTTTCTTTGTTCAAGAGAAGAAAATGGCTATGGACGATGGTTTGAACAGCATATTGGTTGCTGACAAATGAGGTTGACAGTTTCTTGATTTATTTTTAGCTGGAGAATTTTTTTTTAAAACAGAAGTACTGTGTAGCCTTGGCAGTTGCTGCATATTCGGTGTGGGTGGATGGAACTGAGAAATCGCATCTGTGCTAACAAGCGCTTTGGGATTCCATTAAAAAATTAAACTCATGTACTGGAAACTGAAGCTGTACCAGCTCACCTGGGGAGCTCTGCCCTCTGCATATCCTCCACAAGGTAAGCACTGCTGCCTGTCCAAGGCACTTGCAAAAATACTTGGGCCTCCAGATGTGATATCAACTCAGATTTGGGCTATTAGATTGACATTTTCTTTCTCTCCTGAGATGACAAGTCAATGAGTTAATCTCTACTCTCTTCTTCCAAGTTTTCCCTCTAACTAAAAAGGCTAAAAATAAGATTCCAAAGGCAGCTGAGAAACAGTTTAATGTGGTTGTTGATCCAAGTGCTGAGTCTAAGGAAAGTACCTAATACTGTAAGGCTTCTAGTAAGATGTAATTATGTCACTGGGAAAGCAGCTTGGACATTTATATCATGTTAGCTCCAAGGTCTGACCAGTTAGTGCTTTACATCTGCAAAATAAACCTCTCTCCAGCTAGACTTGGTGTGTGGGGTATTTCTGGCTTCTTCAGGGATCGGCTGAGCTGTGATTTCTCAAGTTGCCTTTTTGCAGAAGAGCTCTTACTCAGATGTTGGTGTTACACTGAAATTAAGTAAGTAGCCATTTGATTTGCTTAGAAGTAGATAATATCTGGCTTTGATGTGGCCAGGAGTAGCAACTCCCCAGGAATTCTGTTGCAGTGAAGTGTAATCCCCATTAAGCAACTTCTCTCCCAAGGTACTGATTTAAAAAAGCACTAAATTACTTGCTGTAAGCTGTCATATATTTGGCCATCCCACCTTTCCTGGAGCAGGATGGGGTGACCTAATCCTCCTCACCCTTCACACTGGAGAGGTTTACTGGAACTTGGCAGGACAGAGGAAGAATGTCAAACAGACTTTTTGATCTACAGTTTCCCAGTTACCTTTGAAATCTGTGTCCCTTCATAGCACTCTCTTCCCTAAAGCTGACATTGTGGGAGTGGTTGTTGTCCACTGTGGGCAGCATTCAGAGGAAGAGAGATTGGAGCTTCAGTACTCAATGGAAGGAGGTATGTGATACAGAACATTTACAGTTGATGGTCTCTGCTTGTTTCTAGACTCTTGCAGTTGCAAACCTGACTGGCTCTATAGAAGCTGAGCAAATTCTTGGGAATTAAAGGAACCAACACTTTGATACAGTATTCAGGATTTTTCAATAAGGTTACATTTGTAGTTTTTTGTTCTGAGAACATCTTTGTATTTAATTTTCATTAAATTAAAACCTCTCTTCAGGAAAGGAAAGGAGGTTTTTCTTTATCTGTTGTGCTGTTGGGTTTTGGTTCCTCACCCAGAGGCCCATTTAAAGAAGTCAGACTTGAGCTGTGTCTGGTCCAGTGCTTGTGACCATTCCCAGTACCTGTGGCAAGATACATCTGTTGTACCTTTTAACAGCTGTTAGGTCCAGCTCTCTTGTGCTCACATGGGTTCCTCACCCTAAAGTGTTTTTAAAATGCATCTAAACCCCTGCATCATTTTGCTGGCTGCACTTACCAGAATTGCTTTCCTGACAGGGTTCTGTGAAAATCTTAGAGGTGATGAGAGCCAGACTGTTTGGTTAACAGTATTGTACTGAACATGATCAATACTTCATCTACTTCAAAATTCTCTCTTAAAACAGCAGAGCAACCAAATGCTTCTGTAGATGGTTCAGTCACAACCTATACTTTGATCTATGAAGAAATTTATGCATCTTGGTTTCAAGGAATGAAGATTTTCAAATGAAGGCTTGGGAGCTTAAGCTAGATTTATTTCATACTGGATTCTGCAACAAAAAGCTACTTCACCAGAAATTAGTTGAGGAAGAAATAGGGAAGCACTGCATTATGTTGATAATGGGAGAATGTGTCAGTGACACCTGAGCAAAAAATGGGCTGAGGGGCACTTTTGTTTGATTGCATTAATAACAAAGGGATGGGATAGCTGGTACCAGGGACACAGAAGACAGGCAGTTTGTCTAAAATCATAACACGGCTTGTAATGGTCAGGTAGACAGACAATGTCTTGAATTCTTCATTCTTCATTTGTGGAACTAAATCAATGGAGACCAATTTGTCTCTCTCCTTTTACCAATTAGATTCAGTAACACCAAAACCCAGAACTGACTTTTCTTGGATTTTTGTATCAAGCTAATCAAGAAGCCCCTCTTCTAGGCAAAGACCCACCACTTTAACTCCTGTTTCATATCAGCACTTCATCATGTTGGAAAATTAGTATCTTTGCACGATATGAAGTATATGGAGAGCTCTTTCTCCATGCATTTCTCACTCTGAAACCAAAGATCACTTTTATCTATGTCAGATATATTTTGGTAATTGAAGCATGACAGTGCTGCCAGCTTGAAATGTTTCCTTTTATATGATGTGAGCTGTTTATGATGCAATTTTGTCACTGACTCTGAAGTCTCCTTCCTTTCTGTCTCTCCCAGCCTGGTACCATAAATAGAAACCTACTCCTTGCCCATCCCAAGTTCTTGGCTTGGAGCTGTATTTCTTAGCTTTCCTCAGTGGGTTGTTTACAATACTTAAACCTTGCCCTACTCTGTGGGAGGCCCAAGGACTAAGTATGGGTCTGTGCTTGGTGCTAGCAAACCACGTTATTAAGAGTCTGGCTGCTTGCAGGAGAGGAACACCTAAGAATGGCATTTAGTTAGTGCCTGCATTTTACCAAAGCCATATGTGAGCTGTCTGACCCCTTTAAACTGGTGTTTTTCATGGCCACATGGATGGCAGCAGAAAGACTAGGTGGTCCATTTAGGTAAAGGCTACAGTCTGTTGTAGGGTAAAGGAAGTTCATAGGTCTGCTTCATTACTACTACATTATTAGATAGCAGAAACTTGGCCTGTTCAGCACTGGTTGCTTTTCAGTGTGTAGTTTGTCCTTAGTATTTTTGGTTAGCAGGAAGCAATGAGACTTGGCTTCAGAAACAAAGCTGCTGTAGAACTTGATACTGTTCCAATTGTGTCAGCAAAATAGGAAACCCACTTGCTGCTGTGTTATCAGTTTTGTTTCCTTGTATTCATTAAGGCAGAAATCCTCCCACTAAGAAGCCAGTTAAAGATCTGCAGGTCCAGTGGTGTAGTGTGATGGATGTTGTGAAGGTGCAGTGGAAAATACCAATTATACCAGCACTCATTAGGTACTTGATATTCTACTTTCCATGAGTTGACAGCCAGTGCCTGTTCTTTGGTAGTCTTAAAAGCAAGCAAATAAAACGAGTCTGTCTTAAGACAGCATGATAGGAAATTTATTGGTGTTTAATTTAAGGACTCAAGTGCGAAAATAAAGTGAGATAGTGGTGTATGCAGGGATCTCAGTGGCTTTGTATTTGAGTTGTCCCTATGTGAAAAAATACACACAAGTCTACACCCTGTGGGTTTTGCTGTAAAACACCAATATATCAGATTAAGACTGCGTGCAATAACCAATATTTACCCTATAAACCTCCTTGTCTCTCTCCTTCCATTGACAAACCAGTCACTTTGGCCTATGGCAAACAGCACCAAACCAATTTCAGGGCTGTATTTTCATTAACACATTATTTTCTTTGATTAAGAGACATTGACATTCAGAGTATAACAAGTTTTTAGAAGCTCCTTGAAGTATGCATTACAAAGTAGCATAGTCAGCAAGATCTCCTTTTATTCAACTTTTCCCCACTGCTGGAAGAATTAGAGAAATGCTTCTAAATGGATGAGTTGTTGTACAGGAAGTTATATGGGGAGGGTAACCACTCTCAGGAAACAGCTTTGAAGGGCACCACAGGGAATAGGGTAGAGAGCTCAGAAGAACTGCTGTGCCTGAAAGGTGGATTCTTCCACTGAGGAAGTTGAGTGTACCAGAATTAAGATTTTATGTCATGCACTTACTGTGAACGGCATAGGAACAGGATGCAGATGTGGTAGACACAGATGTCAAAGTGATGGCCTGTAGTGTAAAATAACTATCTAGGAAAAGCAGCTTTAAGAGAGATAGTGCTCATCTAGAAGAAAGATACTTGATTTTATTCTGGCTGGGTGCATTTGACAGGACCTTATAACTGCTATGTACTCCATATCCTTTCTACTGGAGAGCACCTTCAGGAGGGTGCCTGGGAAGAGTGTAGGCACAAAATTACTCTGTTGCAGGAGACTTACAGCCAAGATGTTTCTCACCCATAATGCCGGTGCTGGCAACTACATGATTGCCATCTCTTAATATACCAGCCAGCCATTAGGCTTTGGCTACAGACTCCTCTGACAGAGGCTAGGTAAGTAAGGATATATGCAAGATACATTATTGATCCAGCTTAACTTCCTGCTAATCCTTCTTTCCTCAGAATACCTATTACCCAATTACTCGTCTGTTGTACTTTAACTAAAAAGGAAATGTGTTATTTTAGCTAAGGTTAGTTACTGTTACAACTAAGACTATTCTAGCCACAAATCCTTTCCTGGTACTATTCTAGGTAAGGGTGATTGTCACAAAGCTCATACATGTCTTTGTGAAGCTGTGCTGGCTTTCTCCATGCATTCTGATTATTTGTGTATTAGCAGACATACTAAGTTCAGTACAAATGGCAGTATAATTCAGAGTACTTGGAGCAAATGCAAGCTGAGAAAACAGTAAACTGCAAGAAGCAAAACAAAGAGGAAAAGAGAAAAAGCCCAGGAGCTTTCAAGTGAAGGTATTTCAACTTCTGACCACTGGATAGCATGCTGCAGGATTCACTGAGCTTGGTTTTGGAAGAGGAAGAAAAGAAGTCACCCCCCTTGTCAGAACTTTAGGAACAACAGTATTCAGGTGTCCTAAAATAATTCTTTGCCTAGTTAGTTTTCCACAAATGTCAGGTGTTGGTTGCAGGGGAAACAACTTATGTCAGAAGCAATATGAGAAAGGCAACTCCTCATCATCACAGCATCTCCACAGCTCTATATACTCTTTTTCTACATTCATAGCCTTACAAAACACAAACATTTGGAATAAACCTGGTTGCTTACCTTTAGTCTAGTTTGAATCATCATCACACAGTGCAGCTGCCCTCTCACAGAACGGTGAACAGATCATGGAAGTGCTGCTTTCTTTCCTCACTGGACTGCAGTAACTTCTCTCCCCCTACAAAGGCCTAAACCATGGACTTCCCTTTCTCTGCTCCTTTTTATACCCCTCTGCAGGCTGTGTGAGACTGCCATGGTGAGTGCTGGTTTGTTAACCCTTCCACGGCCACCTGGCAGGAGGAGCCTGGCCTGCCAAGGCAGCTCTACTAGAAATCCAGGGCTTTTAAGGAATTCATCAACAAATCTGGGGGTTTTGAGAGGTAATTTGATGGGGCCGTTGTGGAAAGCTGTCCCAAGTGTTACTAAGTCAGCAAATGTGCAGCTCAGACTGGTGCACGGTCCTGGCCTTGCTTTCTGTGATTTTCTGAATTCCTGACGTGTCTAAGAGCATTCATATGCTCGGTGTTTGTACCTCTCTGAGATGTGAATTTTCACTAACATCCTTTCCTGTTGGTTCCTGTAAGTAGTGCTCCAGCAGTGGTATGTGGAGTGGAGAAGTGAATCAATCTGGGCGGTCCCCTTAATGGGTGATCTGTTTTGTAATTTGTGCAAAGGAATTTCTCCAAGGAAACTGTTTGCTTTCTTCCCAAACACTTTGTTACCTAACTCGTAGTGGAACAAAACTCTGTCTCTATAGCTCATCTCAAAGTTGTTTCAACTTGCAGTGCAGTCCCACATCCTCTGTGTGTTCAGCAGTCCCTGGGAAGCTCCACCCTCCCATCCAGTTAATAACCACGTTAGCCCAGGGCCTGATTTTCCCAGTCTCTGCTTTGCCCGGCCGGCAGCGCTTCCTTTCCCCTTGGCCCCCGGCCTTGCGAGCAGCAATTGCTGTGTGTGGAGCCTTTGTGCTCAGGGCTTGTGGTGCCAAGCAGCCTCTTTGCTCTCTGGGAAGCACAGCATGAGTGTGGGGACAGTCCTCTTCCAGTCCAGCAGCTATGGCAAGGAGGGCAGGCTGCTCTGCTGCCTCGGCGAGGGCACCTCCGAGCCTGGCGTGTGCTTCACAGGTAGGATGCTCAGGGTGTGATCCTGTCCTGTCCCTTTCCTGGGGTTTTCCAAGTGCTTCAAGGAGGATGAGGTTCTTTCAAGGAGACCAGCCATAGGCAGGTATGAGATTGCCGGCTTTTATTGGGATTTTAGGATTAGTGAAATGCTTCTTTTCTACAAGCAGTTACACAGTATTTCAGAAATAGAGACCACTTCAGCACTTATTGGGACTCTGAAATTTAAAATTGAACTTATTCTGCCTCCTGCTCTGAGACCAAAGAGATTGGTAATTGGAGTGTTGGCAGCAAGGGTGGGGGAGAAAACACCCCTTACATGGTGGATGGATAGGAAAGCATTCATATCCGGACAGAAGCAAATTGTATTGTGGGAATAAAGAAAAGGAAGGAGGTGGATGAAACGTAACCTCCTTCTGTGGCTGTGTATTACTTGTTCACTAAGTGATGATGTAAGTTTTCCATTGCATAGGAAACTAAATTGATAATGTAAGATTTATGGTTAGCCTTGAAAAGGAACTGATATAAAACTGGATTTCCCAGCTCATTTCCTGACTTTTGATGCGGACAGAGCTCACAAACTGTTCAGCTGGAGGGGCACCATTGGTGACGTGCTTTGGTTATCTCTGTGATGATCATGTTTCACTTCTGTGATGGATGGTGTAGATCCCACACAGTATGGGACAGCATAGGCAGTTATGGAATTATAACCTACAAGAAATACTTTTGTATCCTGGTAAAAACCCCTTTAGGTTTGGATAACTCTTACAGTTATTTAAGCAGTCAAGTCACTTTAACATGAAAGTGAAGGAAGTTAGTAAGATGTGAACTCTTAAAGGCATTTTAGGTTTTTTAGGTAAGCACTGTAGCTACGTGATTGGAGCTTCTCATCAAACATTAACTTCTGCGGGCTTTTTTGTACATCAAGTGGGTGTTAAGAACATGTGCCAGCTTCCCAGGCATTCCCAAGAAAGTGGTAGGAGTCCCACATCTGCTTTGACTCCCTGCTGCCAGTTCATCACTTTTCCATATGGGCAGAAGTCTTGGTGCCGAGCAGGTGGCATTTCTGCTGGCTTTGCCTTCCCTGCAGTGGGCTCAGCTGGGCACAGGGCTTGCTGCAGCAGCTCTGGAGCTGGGCTGGCCCTGGGCTGCTTCAGGCTATCCATGGGTGCATGGATAAACACTTAACTTCATGCTGTCTGTGGAGCAGGATTTGGGTGCTCAGTGCATGAGCTTTTCTGGCTGGAGAAAGAAACTTAAAGGATGCTTTGACTTAGAATAAATGTTATATTTTTGTTTGAAGCCTTTCATGGTTGGCAGATACGTAATAGAAAGTAAGAAGGTAATTAACACCATTAAGGTATTTTGGAGCTGAAAGGTTGAGTATTTTTTGGAAACTGCCTACTCTTGTGTTTGCTCTCTAGCAGAGATGTGTAAGTCAGGGTTCTCATACAGCACATCTGACTTTGCTTAAAGCATTGAATCACTCATGACACAAGTCACTGTAGAAGCATAAAGAATGTATTATTTAATTAAATATGTATTTTTACTCCATAAAGAGAGCTGGATTTAGGAACTGGTGTTCTTTCTTGGAGCTCAGTATGCACACATCCAACCCCAAGAAAATATAGTGGGATGTTGGCAGCCATGCTGTAATGTAGGTGTCTGAGCATTGGGATTTCTTATTTTCCATGACAGCATCCAGTCTGATGGGTTAATATCTTGTAAAAATAATTGCAGTTGAGAGTTAGGAATAAGAAGTGTCTGTAAATATTGCATCTGCAGGCAGTGCAATCAATTAACTGACAATTTGGTGCCTTAGTCTGTAGTCTCTTCTTTTTGTCCTAGGAGAACCTCAACAGAAGGCTATTTTTAAGTTATTAAGTAATTGCAAGATGAACAGGTTATGCAAGTAGTAGAACTCCGAATAACTACCAGAAATGTAGTCAAAAACCACTTAGCTACGTTTAAAATGGAAACAGAACAAACCTCAACCACTTACTTTCTCATATACCTACAATACAGTTAAAAAATTACCTTATAGGCTGGAAACCCCCCTTAGTCCTCATTTTCCAGGCTTGAGCTCTGTCCTGTGACACAGATTTGACATGTTACTGTGCCTGTTACATGGCACAGGCTTCTTCCTGTTTTATGTCTCTCTGACTTCCCAGTTTTCCTGTCCTATGCTGCATTTGAGCTCTTTGTTAATTTTTTAAGTGCTTTATAGACCAGCTCTTTCTCGTGATTGTAAATCTCAGGGGCCTATGAGGAAGGGGATAGGTGTAGCCACACACACATTCTCTGGAAGTGCCCACTTAAAAACATCCCAAGCCTGACTTCTCAGCCCCTCAGAAATGGGCCAAACCAATGATTGTAATGCAAAGAAAACCTCAGATTTTTTTAGAGAGAACTTTGGTTTAGTGCATTTAATGAAATCTCTTTGCAGTATGCATTTCTCTAAGTTAAACTAGAGAATTCAGAAATTCAGGTATTGGGACAGGGACTTAGATCTGTGCCATCAGAGAAAAAGTATATAACTTTACACCTTCATATGTTTTTGTCCTTGAGCAGCCCCCATTTAGGAAACCACACCATCACTCTTTCTTGTCTTAATATTGAGATTTACTCTACTACATGTTCTTGGAAAACCTCTCCATGAATTAGAAAACCAGTGATGGTCTTGACACAGCACTAGCATGAAGTGTTCACAGTTTTGCTTCTTACTACAGTTCTTTGTAAAGCACCATGGATTTAGATTAGTTATAATCATCACAAGAACTGTAGGGACTTTTTTCTTTTGTTGCTAAAACATGTCTGATTCCTCCCCCCACTGCCTTGTAGTGACAAGTTTGCATTAGTTATCCCTTGAAACAGCAAAACAGAAATGCTGCTGCTAAAATACCCAGCATCACCTATAAAGCCTTCTGTCCCTGTCAGTTTTCACCTCTGTTTACACAGCCTTGAAATGTATTACAAATCACTGTCGTTCCTGTTAGTACTGACCCAGTTACTATCCCAACATCTCATTTGTGTCATAATTCAGTCTTACCTGTATTTGTAATGTTGGTTTCAGATCCAGGCTATGTCCACCACAGAAACAATAAGGACAAAACATAACATTTTGTGATTGAAAGGTTTCCTTCACTACTTCATGTAATTCTAAAAAGTGCATTTAATTGTGCACCTATTTTTAATCTATGAATGCTTAAATAATTTCAAATAGAGGTGTAGATAAATAAAAGTTTATATAATATAATAAATACTAAATAGAAATTTTATATACGCAGCTTGGTACTTGGCTTACGGTGATTACAGCAGTTAAATCACCTTCTCCAGGAGTTGGACTCAGTGATCCTTGTGGGTCCCTTCCAACTCAGGATATTCCCTGCTTCCATGATTAGAATTGTACACAAAGTGATTGCCTCTCCTGTCCTTTCCTCAGAGGCCCTGCACCGCCCCTATGGTTGTGATGTCGAGCCCCAGGCACTGAACGAAGCCATCAGATGGAGCTCCAAGGAGAACCTGCTTGGAGCCACTGAGAGCGATCCCAATCTCTTTGTTGCACTTTACGATTTTGTAGCAAGTGGTGACAACACACTCAGCATCACCAAAGGTAAGACTGGGAGCACAGAGCAGCCGTGGGCTTGAAAACTTAGCAACAAAAATCAGGAAATGGAATCCTTTCCTGGATAGGAATGGGAATACTGAACTTAGAGAATGGGAGTACTGCACTTTAGAGAAGGTGATTCCCTGCAGTGATGGTGGGAAGCAGATAGTCTAACACTGCGTGGTGTTAGAGGGACACCTGCTGGGCAGTTCTGCTGGGATAGTCACAGTCCAGCCCATTCCTGTGCCAGGCTCCCCATGTAACTGGCCCTGTGAGATATCTGCTGTAGGAAGAGCTGAGGGAAATGGGTAAATCATAGATGGTAACAGAACTCAGCAATTTCAGCCAGGGGCAAAATCAAGAATTGAGCTTGCACAGACACTTTCTGATTCTGGTCAGTACATATATCAGAACTGTTGAATTGTGTGGCATCTAAAGCTTCAAGGAAACAAGCCTCATCCCTCCAAGAAAATAAAATCTTCCTAGTCTAATAAGCTGGAGTACAAGAAGCTTTTTGAATTCATCTTACTGCACTAAATCAGTGAACAGGGTCTTAGGTATTCTGTCTGAGCCTTCGCTTCATAAATACTTCATATGTAGCAGTTTGATTATAAGATGATTTCTATTGTTAAGCTACAAACCCAGGCTCAACTGATGCTGAGTTTCTCCCTCAAGAAGACACAACAGCTTTCACTGTGCATTTTTTTTTTTTTCTTTGTGGTCACAGGTGAGAAGTTGCGAGTCCTGGGTTACAACCAGAATGGTGAATGGAGCGAGGTACGTTCGAAGAACGGGCAGGGCTGGGTACCAAGCAACTACATCACTCCAGTGAATAGCCTGGAGAAGCACTCGTGGTACCACGGGCCGGTGTCCCGCAGCGCAGCAGAGTACCTGCTGAGCAGCCTCATCAACGGCAGCTTCCTGGTGCGGGAGAGCGAGAGCAGCCCAGGGCAGTTGTCCATCTCGCTCAGGTACGAAGGACGTGTTTACCACTACAGGATCAACACCACCTCGGATGGGAAGGTAAGGACCTCTGGACAATGCTGTGGGGAGAGGAGATGAAGATATTAATTAAGAGAATCTCAAGTTGCAGATCCAGTATTAATATGAAAGAAGAATATGTGTCCCAAGGGTTTGATGGTAACTCCCCAAACAGCACTTTGAAAGAAGTGCAGACAGTTCTTGTCTGGGCTGAAAGTAGCTGGGTAGCAAGGCAGCTGTGGTTGGAGGTGGTGATAGCCTTCCACTGATCCCCTTAGAAGCAGCAGAGCTTTGGTGAGTTAGTGTTGCCCTGCAGTTTTCCTTGCCTTCTGTGACTTGTTGTTTGGATTCATGTCTTCACTTTCCCAGACGGTTTCTTGTAAACAATGTGTGTTTCTGCATTCCTCAGTGAAAAAGCAAGCATCTGACTGACAGGTGGACAGCCAGTCATGGTCAGGAGGTTTTACCATCACGGTCCAGTCCTCGACCATGATTGGGATTCTATATATTCTTTCTTTGTGTAAATAAAGAAGTCTTTTCCTGTTCATGCAACCTAAGTGAGTTGTGTGTCTGTCTCTCTCTCTGTGTGACTGCGTCACAACTTACTACAAGTTGGCATTTTTAATCAACATCAAGAAGTGGCATGTTGTGTTGAGAGACCTAAGAATTCCAGTTTCTGGTCCTGTAAAGCACAAGGCAGGAGACAGCACAGCTCTTAAGTGATGGCTTATATGTAGTTGCCTTCTGCAGGTAAAAATCCCACAGATTAATAGTTAATTGCCCAACAAGAAGAGAACAAATACTCTAAAATTCTGGTTTTCTGATTAAAAAAAAAAATTAGAATGTTTGTACCTGTCTTCCAACATTACTGAAAACTTCCAGCTGCCTTCATTTAAGCAGATTCCTGTTTCTTGCTTAACAGGTCTATGTGACAGCAGAAAGCCGTTTCAGCACCCTGGCAGAGCTTGTGCACCATCACTCGACGGTGGCAGATGGCCTGGTGACAACTCTGCATTACCCAGCCCCCAAGTGCAATAAGCCCACCGTGTATGGAGTGTCCCCCATCCATGACAAGTGGGAGATGGAGCGCACTGACATCACCATGAAGCACAAGCTTGGGGGAGGGCAGTATGGAGAGGTCTACGTGGGGGTCTGGAAGAAGTACAATCTCACAGTGGCTGTGAAAACGTTAAAGGTGAGTTTTCAGATTTTGGGCACCGTTCATTTGGTCACCGTTTATGACATGAGTGAGGAAATTGTAATGTTCTCAACTACACCTCATGATATGAACATCAGAAGATGGAGTGTGCTGATCTGCATAAAATCTGTGCTTGAGAGTAGCTTTGCAGATCAAAGTGACCTTATCAAACTTAGACCAGTCCACGTGGCTTAGAAACACAAAGGAATTTTGGCTCAGCAGGAGCTGCACGTTCAAGTCAGACCAGTAGAAATGGTTACAAACCCATCTTCCCTTCCTCCAGTGGACCTGGATTTCAGAAATCAAAGGTGTAGAAAATACCTTCAATAACCTGTCCTCCACTCCTGAAAAAATTCTCCATTTCTCTTCCTTTTCAAAACCTTGTGTTTGTTTCAACATTAACAACTGCAATTCTAAGTGCCCCCTGAGTAAATTTTTATAGCTATACAGGGGAACTAAATCAGTGATCCTGAGTGTCTTCCTCTCACCAGCCACAACTGCTACCAAATGAGGAAGCCTGGCCCTGCCAGGGTACTGCAGATTGGTCTGCAAGACAGCCAGGCAGCTGTTCAGGGCTGTTACAGTTTGCTTTGGTAAAAGCCAAAACAGCAGAATGGAGACAAAGATACCATCATTTATACTCAACCTGCATGTGTGGTGTTAACCAGACCTTGGTCAGGAAGATAAATGTTCTCTTCTTTTGTCTCTATCTAGGAAGACACCATGGAGGTGGAAGAGTTCTTGAAGGAAGCTGCTGTGATGAAGGAGATCAAACACCCAAATCTAGTGCAGTTGTTAGGTCAGTGAAATGCTTTGCTCTTTGTGTTCTTACTTAGTCTTTATTTTGGCAGAAACTTGCCTAGTTTAAATGCAGTGGCAGCTCTTCTGTATTTATATAACTTTATGAATCAGGTCAGAGGTGGTATTTTTGACAGCTTTATGTAATATTGGAGCTAAGAGACACTAATTTTAAATAAAACATCAAATACAGTCACTTACATTAGTAGGCAACTTTGCTGTCGAGGCATGACTGTTACATAAAAGTTTGCAATATCATCCTCCTGCTGGTTTGTGTCCTTGGCCTTAAACATGCTTCAGGGTTCAGTGATCAGGTTCAGATTCCTTCTCTGCTCTGTTAAATCAGATTTACAAAATCATTTTCCGTGAGATAACAGGAAAAAATGGTAAGAAAAGTCAAAGTGAAAGGAAAATTCTATTGGAAACACAGCAACTACCGTTCTTCATACTTCTCAAATCAGAGACTTTTACAGAAAAGTCTGCATTGAAGAGAACAAATTAATCTATAATTAGGTAGAAGACACCAGATTGCTGTTGCTTCGAGGAACTCTGTGTATCACCAAATAAGTACATGAGATCAAACAACTCAGGACTGGAAAAAATCCACAGGCTTTACATCTTGGCTCTGCCCTGTTGTCTCACTGTCAGATGCGTGATATGATGATCATTATTAAATAGTTTGCATAGCTGCTAAATCTACATGCACAAAGATTCTTGAGGAGACACCCTAAACCTTTACTAGTGTGTAATTGCCTCTGGATTTCTGGCACTTTCAGGAGCAGAGCTGTCAAGCCAAGCCTAGGATGAAAGGAGAAATGTGAAGAATTTGAAGGCTTTTACTAATGGCAATTGTTCTGTACCCGTTTTTAAAAAAAGGGCACAGATGAAGTGTGTGCCAGCCCTGTCTGGTTCCAGGAGCAGCAACTCAGAGATTTGTCATCAGAGAGCTGCATTTTTGCTCTTTCTGAAGCACAGTGCAGTTGTGCTTTACTCCTGAATGTGTAAAGAGCAGGGGGGGGATCCCAGAGCTGTGACAAGAGTATCCTGTTGCCTTCCTCCTCCGCATTTACATGCTTGGCATGGTGAATGTAGCAAGGAATCATCCCAGGAATGTGTGAGAATGCTGCTCTAGGAGCAGGTCCCACCGTGCTGATTCCTTACCCGGCACATGGGAGTACTTCACATTACTCTGTAGAGACGTTTCAGTCTGGAAATCTTGCCAGCTGACAGGTACCTGCTTCCATTTGGCTACTCTCCAGCTTTATGAAAGCAGAGAGGGAAAGAAAAGCAAACTGGGCGTTCATAATTCTCCTTTTTCATTCTGCAACCTTTCAAAGAACAGGACTACTGCTTCATGTATGTTAGATAGGAGTAGTGGTGTTTTCATGGACATGTTTCTATCCATAAAGTGGATGGGGAGAAAAACAGACAGAAGCCCTGAATTTGGGCTGCACTGACCTGGGTCTGGTACATTCTTCGCTTTCCCAGAGAAACACTCAGCAGTACAAAATGCAATAAATGGCTGTTAAATCAGAACAGGAGTGGGAAGGGAGCTTTATTCACATGCTGCCTGCTCCTCCCTGGCAGGTGTGTGCACCCTGGAGCCCCCCTTTTACATTGTGACAGAGTACATGCCCTACGGGAACCTGCTGGACTACCTGCGGGAGTGCAACCGTGAGGAGGTCAGTGCTGTCGTGCTGCTCTACATGGCCACCCAGATCTCCTCTGCCATGGAGTACCTGGAGAAGAAGAACTTCATCCACAGGTGACTGGAGTCATGTTGAGCTGCTACAGTTTCATATTGCAATGATGAACAGGCCAGGATGATGGGCCAGGAATTCCAGCTTTTGGGGAGTTTCTTCCATAGCTGGGATTCACACTGGCTTATCCATTGGCTGTGTTGGCTTCAGTACTGTCTTGCAATACCTTCTCACCAGGACTTTCATAGCAATCTTGTGCCCAACTGCCTGGCAAAACTTGTTCCTCCTGTGTGCAGACAGTGCCCACCTAAAGTCCTGTTTAAATGCAGATAAAGCTGTGCCATAAAACTGTTACCAGTGTGTGATGAGCTGCTGATCCCATCCTATCCTCAGGAAACCTAAACTTGGCACCGTAACAGCCATCACTACTGAAAATTTAATAGAATTTAAAGAATAAATCCTAATCCTGATTTACTTGTTCTTAAGAATAAGTCCACTCAGTTTCTGACACTGTTCAGGGCAAAGCTCACTTTGCCTCTACCTGCTGTATACAGAGAGCACTTTCAGGGCCCCAAAACTTCATTCAAAAGCCCTTCTCCTGCTGAAGTAGTGTCCTTTTGTTCTTTGTACAGGGACCTGGCAGCACGGAACTGCTTAGTTGGAGAAAACCACGTGGTGAAGGTGGCTGACTTTGGCTTAAGTCGACTTATGACTGGTGATACCTACACAGCCCATGCTGGGGCCAAGTTCCCAATCAAATGGACAGCTCCCGAGAGCCTGGCCTACAACACCTTTTCAATCAAATCAGATGTGTGGGGTAAGAAAACTCACCTTCAGTGGCCTTTTCTTGTTCATTTTGTTTTTTTCTGCTAGCCTAGACAATAACTTGCTTTCTGGCCTGGGCAGAAACCTGTGTGAAGATGGTCACATGCCAGGTCAGAACTTCATGAATCAATAACATTTGATGTCTCCACCAAGACTGGCCTGAAATACCTGCAAGGAAACAATGCTGCCTCAAGCTGCAGTGAAGGCCACAGAGTAATGAACAACACAAGGGCAGACTTATGACCAGGAATTTTGTTTTCCTCCTTTTGCAGCCTTTGGGGTGCTGTTATGGGAAATTGCTACCTATGGGATGTCACCATACCCAGGCATTGACCTCTCTCAGGTGTATGATCTGCTGGAAAAGGGCTATCGGATGGAGCAACCAGAGGGGTGCCCTCCCAAGGTGTATGAACTGATGAGGGCATGTGAGTATCTTCTTCCAGTTTTGGGGACAAGGCCTGGGAAGGTGGGAGGAATCTGTAATTAACAGCCTGTTCTCCAGCAATACCTGATCCTCAGCATGTCAGTCACGGTGGGCTTCAGTTAGGAAACAAAGAAGGTGAAAGATACTACTGCTTAAGAAACCTTAAGGAAGCTGACAAAAGCCCAAAAGCTGGGTACTCACACGATCCTAATGCAAAACAAGCAGAATGCCAGTCACTTTGCAGACCCTGTGGTGATACCAGCAGACAGTGCTTCCAGAGTATGTTCCTCTAGTGCAGATTTCTAACTACAGAAATTACACTTTTCATCATGATACTCTTCTGTAACTTTTCAAGCTCCATCTAGGACCAAAGCTCTCTCCTCCTCTTTCCCACACAGTGTGCATCCTTCTTTTGGAAGGGTCTTCCTGAATTTCAGTATTAAGAGCATGTGAGGAGGAGTTATCTGTGGCTGGGCTACATGTGTTCAGTCCAAACAGCCAGGGTAGCAAATACAGAATTGTTCTTTGCCCAAAAAATTCAGAAAGGGCAATAGGGAAGTCTGAAAGTCCTGTAGAGTTGGCAGAGAGCTGGGATTTTTAGAATTGGTTCTCAAGATTTGTTTGTGAGGATAGAGTAGGGTGGCTGACTGCTGCCATGAATCGCTACCTGTGAGTGACTCTAAAGCTTCTCTGTAAAGTTTAACAGTAGGTCAGAGTCTGACTACTTTCTGTCTCCTTGGACAGAAGAAAAATTAATCTCCCTGTTTCAGGCACTGAGACTTACTCTGCTTTCTGGCATTGCAGGCTGGAAGTGGAACCCACCAGACCGACCTTCCTTTGCCGAAACCCACCAGGCTTTTGAAACCATGTTCCACGACTCAAGCATCTCAGAGGGTGAGGGCTGCTGTTGTTTTGCTCCTGAAACAGCACTGGAGGTTATCTCCAGAGTGCTGTGTCTCATGGATGGACCCTTAAAGCTCATCTGCTGGCAGTGGGGTTGAAATGGAGCTCCATCCCTTATTCTTTTAGCCATAACTGGGATAAATACATTTACTTACTTGTTTCACAAATACTGAATAAACTTCAGACGCATTCCAGTGCAGGGAACAATGTCATTGAGCACTAAGATGCCAAAGAGCTGATTTAAAGAAGGTTGTCTCCTCTATCAGAGGAAATTGTTTTCCAGGCTGAAGAGTGAGGAATAGTAAGTGATGGAGAGAGAGAAAGATGTATGCATATGACAGGCCCTTGCTGACTGCAGCAGTTAGGTCATGAAACATTATTCTACCAGCCTCCACTTTTAAAAAGTCTGCTTTAATCTCTGGATTTTCTGCTTAGCTGCTTCTAGGAGCAAATCCGTGCAGCTCAAATCTGAAATAAAATCTACCAAGAGGTGAATACTGGTGAGGAATGTGATACTATTCAGCAGACAAGCAGAAATGCCAAAGCATTCTGCCCAGTTTTTAAAATAAATATGCAACTGATTCATCAACTTCCCTGCTACAGAGAAAACACACCAGATGGCATTTTAACAGTGAGGATCTATAATAGGCACATCCAGTGGCCACACAAATGCCAAGATGGGTGTGGCCAGGAGGTTTTTTTCTGTTTCTGTTTTCTTTTTGTTGACCTATTGTTGACATGCAATCTTAATTTCTTCATCTAGGGGGATGCAGTGCTTTGCCTCAAGCAAAACAGTTTAGATCCAGATCCAGGGAGCACACAACTTTGGGGGTGCCTCAGTAGGAGGCAGCTTGATTAAAAACAGGCAAATGCATCCAGTGCTGCCTTTTGCTCTTGAGTAGCCCTAAATAGAGACTCCCTGTATAGGTTCTATCTACTGCTTTTATTTTGGCTGAATTTATAAAGATGTAAATGAGTTTAAAATCGTTATGAAAAAAATTTGACCCTGAATACCTCTAGACCTGAACAAAGACTAAATCCCTAAGTTATGCATTTCTCAGTCATGGATCTCTTCCTGCCAGTCTGTGTTTGCAGTAAAGACACAGGGGTTTTTTTCCTCTTCCTTTGCTGGTCTCTGTTTTGACTATTCCCTTTTTATTTCCTTACAGAGGTAGCAGAGGAGCTTGGAAGAACAGCCTCATCCTCATCCATAGTTCCTTATCTGCCCCGCTTACCCATGCTTCCCTCCAAGACAAGAACACTGAAGAAACAGGCAGAGAACAAGGAGAACATTGAAGGAACACAGGACACTGTGGAGCACTCGGCGTCCAGCTCAGCACCAGGTGTGGGCACAGGGAAGCAGTGAGGCCATGTGCTCTGGGTGTAAATTCCCAGGGAAACAGAGAACCCCATGACATGGGCATGCTTTATGCTGCTATGTCAATTATATACTAGCACATAGAAAACACTGTAGTTTTTTCAATGTCCTTTTAGTAAATCCCATTTTATTTTTTCTTTGAAATTCAGTTTTGCTGCTCTTTTTAAAATGACAGCTTCAAAACTAAAGTTAAACTAAAAACTAAAGTTAAAAATGCAGCAAGACATTTTCTCCTATACTTAGGGTATTTGGAAAGGAGCAGAAAATTACAGGAAGGGAGCAATAAACTGAAAGAGTAACTCTTTTTGATCTCTCTCCAAAGTGACCTTCTCAGTATAGACAACAGAGAAGTCACATGCAGAAATGGAAAAAAGTAAAGAAAAAAATAAAATACAAGTGCTCGTTTCTTTGTTCACTCTATCTCTGCAGCACCTGGGCAGGTAGATGCACCAGGCCTATAAAACCCAGTGCAGGACGTGGAGGTGGAAATGGAAGTAGATTGTCCAGATTAACACCTGTTTCTCCTGGCCAGGTTTCATCAGAAGCACACAGCCAACAGGCGGGTCCCCCGCACTGCCCCGCAAGCAGAGGGACAAGTCCCCCAGCAGCCTCCTGGAGGATGCCAAAGAGACCACGTTCACCAGGGACAGGAAAGGGGGCTTCTTCAGCTCCTTCATGAAGAAGAGGAATGCTCCCACGCCTCCCAAGCGCAGCAGTTCCTTCCGGGAGATGGAGAACCAGCCCCATAAGAAATATGAGCTGACGGGTAACTTTTCCTCTGTTGCTTCCTTGCAGCACGTGGACGGGTTCCCCTTCGCTCCCGCGCAGCAGGACACGAGCCTGGCACCCCCCAAGTGCTATGGAGGGGGCTTTGTGCAGAGGACCTTCTACAGCGAGGAGGGCACTGGGCCCAGCACTGCTGGGGGTGTGAGCACTGGTGGAGGGTGGTCGGGCATCACTGGCTTCTTTACGCCGCGCTTGATTAAAAAGACGCTGGGTTTACGAGCAGGAAAACCCACTGGCAATGAAGAAGCTTCAAAGCCTTTTCCAAGGTCAAACTCTACATCTTCCATGTCCTCAGGGCTTCCAGAGCAGGATAGGATGGCAATGACCCTCCCCAGAAATTCCCAGAGGTCAAAAATTCAGCTGGAACGGACTGTGTCCACCTCCTCCCAGCCCGATGAGAGCACAGGGAGGGCCAGTGACCTGATTCCCAAAAGGTTTGAAGAAGGCCCTGCTTTGACCAGAGAGAGACCAAAAGCAAAACTCTTGCCAAGGGGTGCCACAGCACTCCCTTTCCGAACTCCCTCCACATCGGAAGAAAAGGAGGGTGCAGGGCTAGTGGCAGCTCCTAAGGGCAAAGAAAAAAACAGTGGCCCACGACAAGGGGCCCTTGAGGATGGCGAGAGGCCGGGGTGGTCATCTCCGGTAAAGGCTGCAGCAATACTTCCAACCACTCATAACCACAAAGTGCCAGTCCTAATCTCACCCACTCTAAAACACACTCCAGCAGACGTGCAGCTCATTGGCACAGACTCTCAGGGTAATAAATTTAAGCTCTTATCTGAGCATCAGGTCACTTCTTCCGGCGACAGGGACCGGCCCAGACGGGTAAAACCAAAGTGTGCTCCACCTCCACCCCCGGTGATGCGG
Source organism: Toxostoma redivivum (assembly GCA_013397375.1). Taxonomy (NCBI): domain Eukaryota; kingdom Metazoa; phylum Chordata; class Aves; order Passeriformes; family Mimidae; genus Toxostoma; species Toxostoma redivivum. The sequence goes on along the minus strand of VXBI01002866.1, from coordinate 170,528 downwards.
CTCCTCCAGCAGCCAGCTCCCTGCTCGGATGCAGCAGAAGAGCTGAGCAGCGTGGCAGGAGTGCAGCACGGACTGGAATCGAACGAAGGGAGTAAGAAGGCAGCAGCAGCAGCACCTGTTGGTGGAAAATCTGGGAGGCCCATGATGCCTCCACCTCAAGTGCCTCTGTCATCGTCTTCCACCTCCCCAGTGAAAATGGCCAACGGCACGGCTGGCGCCAAGGTAGCGCTGAGAAAGACCAAACAGGTGGCCGAGAAAATCCCTGCAGACAAGATCAGCAAGGAGGCGCTGCTGGAGTGCGCAGATCTCCTCTCGAGCGCCATTGCCGAGCCCACGCCCAACAGCCAGCTGGTGGACACGGGGCACCAGCTGCTGGATTACTGCTCAGGCTACGTGGACTGCATCCCGCACACGCGCAACAAATTTGCCTTCCGGGAAGCCGTGAGCAAACTGGAACTCAGCCTGCAGGAGCTGCAGGTGTCCTCGACAGCTGCTGGCGTCCATGGGGCAAACCCCGTCCTTAATAACTTATTGTCATGTGTCCAAGAAATCAGTGATGTGGTGCAAAGGTAGCTACTGTCAGTCTGGGTAAGAGAAACACACACGGGGAGGGCGGGACTGTTTTTCTGTACTGATGCTTTCAAAAGGAAAGACTGATACTTGAGTATGTGAAGTACCTCAGATCACTGAGTTCTCCTCACGTTTACAGGTTCATCTCAAAAAATTGGGGATGGAGAGGGTAGATTAAAGCTGTAAGGGGCAGAACATCAAGGATCTGTCTGTACCTAGTCAGGCTGATCTGCTTGGTATGGCAAGGGAAAGAAAGTTCCTTCTCCTCCCCTGGAGAGGCAGGAGAACCGATGGCAGGTTCTCCCTCTGGGCAGGACGGTGGCGACAGCCAGAGTCCTGGGGTGGCTGCCGCTTCCTGGCTGCACAGATCCTGCCCTGGCTGCACTCACTGTGCTTTGCTGTCCTGACAAGGCCAAGGAAAGGCACTGGGGCTCTGCTGGTTCCAATGGCAGAGCAGCCAGAGCGGCTCCAGAGGGGAGTCGTGTGCAGCTGGGGGAAAGGTCTAATGCACTGACAGTATTCAGAGCTGCTGGAGGTGGATGCACTGGTCTGGATGGCTTGCCTTCCACAGCACTATTGCTGCTGTAATGAGAACTGCAAGATTAGTTAATATATGAAACTGTCCCTTTTCCCTCCTGTCCACCTCATCCACCACATTCTCATCATCATTGTATTGGAAGCATCAGGGATGCTGGGCAGACTTACCACTGGAATTCCCCCTTCCCACCACACAGCCTTCACTCAGCTGATACCTATTTCTAGTGGTCTAGCACAGGTGCTGCTTGATGGTAATTTTTGAGTAGTTCGGGGCTCTTGCACAACTTGCCAATGTTGTTGTTGGGGTGGGTGGGTTATTTCTTCTTTTAAGCTCTAGATTGTTTTTAGCTTGTTACCAGGTTGACTCCCCAGTTCAGTTTGATCACCATGAGGACCCATGGTAGGTAAGGCAGAGCCTCTCACCCCCTGGCTGTTCTCCACATTCCTTTAGCAGTCACAGCACTGCAGGGCCAGCTGGAGAACCAAGAAGTACAGCCCAGCCTGCCCACCACAGGCTGCAGGATTCCCTGGACCTGTCCCTAACCCTTCACACAGCCAGATTCTTGAGATTTGTTCTGATGCTTACCTGTCTCACAGGCTTCCAGCTTCCCTGCATCCCAAGGTGATAAAGTATGGCAACACACAGGGAAACACCACAGGCATCTCCATATATTTGTTCCCATATTTTAAAGGCTAGACCAGAATCCTGCACTGTGGTGTAGGGAACGTGCACATAACCTGTGCACTCCTCTGCCTGAGGTGTGGCAACAAAAGCTGTGGCTCTCCCTTGAAGGGCTCCCACTGGGTTTCTAATGCCTTCTAATCACCCCAGAATGAGAGCTGCTGTTTGCAGACTGTTGTGGCCTCAAAAAGCTGGTCTATGTCTATGCACAACTCCCCAAGGTATGAATGTACTGGCAAGTAGGAAGAGCTCAGTTGCTGGTTTGTGAGAGGAAAGGAAACAGGCCTGAAACCTGGCTCCAAATATACCTTACCTGCATGCTGCTGCTCACTTCACACTGCTGGTGATAGAGGATCTCGCTTGCTTTGCACCTTAAGTCTCTTTTTTTTTTTTT
>VXBI01002866.1:146879-168302 GCA_013397375.1 Toxostoma redivivum | reverse complement strand
TTTTTTTTTTTTTTTTGGCTAAAAGGCTTTTTAAACTTGTTTTTCAAGTGTGGCCATGCTGCTTTTAGTCTGAGCATTTAGAGTGGAGCTGTGGCACAGATGTGACTTCAGAAGATGGGCACTTCATTTTCTGTTTAGAAGCATATGTTTGTGCTTGGAAGCAAGCTAGGTGTCTCAGCAAGTGTCCCTGTTTTTTCCACAGAGCATAGCGAGACAGGCCTGGAAAAATCTTTTGAAATGGGCTGGTGTCTGAGAACCCTCATTTCATTACTGGTCTGAGCTAAGCAAAGTTGTTTCAAGGGTTGTGGAGGCACAGTAGAGGAGCAGCATGGGAGGTACAATGGACTTCTGCGAGCTTCTGTGGCCCACTAAGTGAAGTGGTGGGGGAAAAAGAACCAAGCAACCCCTTGTGCTGGCAAGTCCTGATCCCCTGCAGCCCTTGGGGCTGTCCCAAGGCTCTTCCACAGGCAGAGTACCACCCCCTTATCTCGTAGACTTTACTGAGGGCTTTTGTGGTTTACCTTATCTCTTTCAGTCATCTTCATGGAAGGTGTGCATCCAAACTAACTGCCTAAGGTGACCTGCAAAGGGAAGGTGGCTTGTGGCATTGCTTCACACAGCCTGTCAAACAATCAGAAGAATTTAGAAGGTGGGGAGCTCTCTTTTCTTCAGGGCAGAAGGGCAGGTCTTGCTTACCATGGCAGACCATCACACGGTTCCATCATTGTACTGCTGCTCAGCCTGGGACAAATGGGCTGGAACGGAAGGGATTCCAGGGGAAAGGAATTTTAATGAGAACATTTTAAAGCTTAGCCCAATTCTGATGAGTATTGATGAGTATTTTGAAGGAAGACTTTTTTTCCCCCCTAAATGCCAGTCTTCCAGAAAAACTACAGCAGAAGTGATAGAATAGCAATATGGGATTTCTAACTACTATAACTCCCCTCTTGCAGCCCTTTCTGAAGAAAGCAGCTGTGTCCCAATGAACATTGGCCATCCCCACTTCCTTTCAGATGCCCCCTTTTCTCCTTGCCTTCACAGCAGAGATGGGCAGTGGGACAGGGTAGCATCCAACTGCTTTTCCAGAGTCACAGAATGGCTGAGGTTGGAGGCACCTCTGGAGGTCACCTGGTCCAAACACTCTACCCAAACAGGGCCACCACGAGTCACCTGTGAGGACCATGTCCAGGCAGCTTTTGGGTGTCTCCAAGCACAGACTCTACAACCTCTGTGCCCAGCACAGGAGCCCATTTAGTTCTGACCCCTCCTGTGGTGCAAAAACAAAGGCCAGTGGAATTTGGGGATTTGCCTGTTGTCACTCTCATGGAAAGTGTTTTCTCTGCTCTTACCTATCATCTAACATCAGGTAGGCAGATTGTGGCAGAGGTAGTGCTGACTTGACAGGGGTTTTTTCCTCCTAAATTGAATCTGAAGAATTGCTGGGACTTCTGCTGCCCTAGAGTGTTTTATTCCCAAACTGCAATGTTCCCCAGCCCTCTGGCAGGATAGCAAAAGGATGCTATCTGGGAAAGCTGGTTCTGCTGCAAATTACCATCCAGTTATTCTTCCTTCCACAGCTACTTCTAAAACTTTCACCATTCCCTCTCCCTTTAGCTAGGTCTGCCTTTCTCTTCAGCCTTAAGGGTCTCCACTGTGGCCAATTCTCTGTTTTCAGCCTGGCACCAGATGTACAAAGGAATGTGTGGGTGCTGACACCCCATTATTTGTCCCAGAGAAGAGCCCTTCATGTTCCATGGTTTGGGGCAGGGGACAAGGCATAAATCCTGTTGTAAGGAACAGCACTCCTCAGCACTGTCAGGCAGCCATGGTGGCATGGTTGGAGCTGGGCTCTCTCACTAGCATTCTATGGGCCAGAATTCAAAGCAGTTGTCCTTGCTGTGCAGATGGCATCTACAGGCCTGGTCTCACCAAGCACAAAGCACAGAGTGAGCCCAGGGGGGCACTTTCTCTTCCTACCACTCTGAAAATGAGCTGACTCGCTGGTGCAATTCTCTCTGCTTCCTGCACTGTACACCCTTCTTTAATCCCAAAGTGGATTGCACTTGATTTAGTCATGTTCTTCATTAGGGTGGGCAGGGGCAAAGCTGAGCTGACAGTCTGGGTCTTGGGACTGCACCAAATTTAGCCAGTGGGAAAGGGGAATTGAAGGGAGCAGTGTTGCTGATGCAGAACACAGCAGGGAGGGAGAGAGGAGGGCTGTGCTTGTTCTCCTCAGGACATTTCTCCTGGATGCCACTGGCCTTGTGTCTGTGAGACATGGCCAAACACAGCTGTTGACATCTGTCAGGGTGCTTTTGCAGGAGTTGTGGGGCACAGGGAACAAACCCCACAGTGGAGGCAGAGCAGGCCCTCTCCGGCAGGCAGAGGTGTGGGGTGGGTTACATGTGCACCACAGAGCAATCCCAACCCTTGTGTTCTACCACTTACCTGAGGCAGGCTTTTCATCTGGGGCATCCATGGCGCTGACAGGCAGGAGTGACTCCAGAGGATGGTGGCTACAAAGCCACCAGGCTGTTGCCTTCTCGTGTGACACACTCAGCTCAGCCCTGCTGCTCATCAGGAGCTGGCAGGGAGACTGAAAGGTAGAGACTGCAGCACGTGTGGAAACCTCCCAGGGCACTGTCAGCACGGGTGGGCGCTGGGGTTGTGCTGCAGATCCCTGGAGTATAGAACAGAGCCCTCAGCCCATTCTCTGGTGGCAGGAACAGGAGGTTCTGGGACACTGACTTGTTTCTCACAGCTCCACGCTAAGCAATGTCTGTACCAAAGGAGGTCGTTCTTCCCCATGTGTCTGTTGTGCACAGGAGATGGAGCCTGCTCGGCTCACACGGCACTGTTTCTAGTGGTAGTGAACTCGTTGAGGGCAGGAATGGATTGAAATGAAACATGTTAATCACCAATCACTCTTAGCAGTGTTGTCAACTGTTTTTGTTTTTTAATTGTTATTGTAATATATTTTGGTTGTTTTTCTAATTTAATTCTCTCACTATCGTCTGACTGTGAACTGCGAACAGTGTTAAACTTGATGTAAATAAGGCCCTTGAAAGGGCCTCTTTGCCTGTCGTTCCACAAAGTTTTGCCAATTTGCATTTTGTTTTAAATAAAGGTTGCAATATTTTATTGGCAAAAACCACTTGAGTAGATGCTGGGTGGGGTTTTTATTTCCTGAATGAATATTTGAAGCTGCTTAGTCCTAACCAGAAGCTCATTCATTTGGGTAGAAAAAACGTTAAAAAGAGAAATAATTTAATTCCACCAGACTGCAAAAAAAGCAGTATCTTTATTTATGTGGTATCTGTTTAAAAGCAGACTGTTGCCCTGGTGTGGTCAGAGAGCAGCTCTTGCTGTTGTAGGGCTGATCAGAGCTCACCCAAGTGTGACACACACACTTGTGACCCAGCAGAGTGCAGCTCTTGCCCAATGTCACCACCCTCTCCTTCAGCAGCCACAGCCAGAGCTGCTCCTGTGCCCACCTCAAACCAGTCCCCCACCAGCCTGTGGCAGCCTAACCCAGCTGAACACTTCTTGACATTAAGGAAAAATTCCACTTTATCCTGGCTTACACACAAGCTTTTGGCAACTAACCTTCAGCAAACATCTTGCTAAACTTTCTGCCCAGGTGATCAAACAACCTGAGTTGTGTCCTGTGAAGCAGAAGCCTCCCTGTCTCAGCTGGAGGCATTGCCCCCAATGTTTCCCAGGTTTCTGACACCAGAAATTAACCATAAACCAGGTCTCAGAAATGCCTGATCACACATGCTGGCACAGCCTGAGGGTCCATTCCACACAGCTGGGTTAAGCCACCGGCACTGGCTGAGCAGTGGGAAAGCAGCCAGCTCATCTCTGCCTTGGACTATGAAGCCTCAGTAGATAACGGAGCCAGCATGCCCGGAGGGAAGCAGGGACTCAAAGTCTGCAGGGCTCAGACGTGTCTGTCTGGTCAGTCTTTCCCAGAGCTCTTGCTGCTCATCACTGGCACCGCAGAATGGGTCAAAGCTTAAAATAGATCAAAGGTCCCCCTGTGGGGTGGCCGGGAAGCCAAGCCCTGTCCTTGGCAGGTGCTGTTTCAGTCCTCGCCAGCACAGCCCTGTTGGAAGGGAGTTTTGACCCAGAGGTCACAGAGTGATTCCTGTAACACTGATGAAACTTTTTGGAGCTGCTGCAACACACTTATCGCCTGGTGAGTACCCAGACAGCAAACAGCCCCTTGTAATTGTAATAATAATAATGCTGATACCAAGCAAAACACCACAGCATGAAACGTACTGAAGAGAAAAACAAAATAAAAGGAAGGAAAAAAAACCAAGCTTTTACTGCATCCATGAAAATTCTCATTCAGCTGGAGCCTGATGCTTCAGCCACCATCCTCCTCATCTGCCCTTTGCCCTTGGCAGAGGAATTCTCTCCCCTTTTTGGTTTTGCAGTGAAGGAAACAGGCTCTTCACCAACCTGCTCAGAAAAATAACTGCAGCAGTTGTTTCTCCCCTCACCCCGGCAGCTGCTTCCATACAACGGAAGATTCCAGTGAGAAGTGGACACTCCAAGGTGAGAGCTATGGATTTGGCATCTCCAGAAGAGATTATTCAGTGCATTTCTCCCTGCACAGACTATAATCCTGACCCATGTGTCCCTGAGCAGCAGACACCTTAGAAAGGCATGAGAGCAACAAAGGGAAAAAACTCAACTCCAGCAAAACAGTTCTGGGTGATCTTGTAAAGTGACTGAGAAAACCGGGGACAGGAACGTGGCTTTAGTCACGCTGTCTCAACAGGACCAGCCTGTCCAAAGCTTCCCTTAACTACACAGCAACAAACCAAGGACTTGGGCATTCCCAGTCCCCACTCACATGGAACAGCATCTGCCAGCAGAACCACATCACCCCTTCAAGGCTGCTGCCAGCTAAAGGAAGGGACTTGAAACACCAGACAGACTCCAAACACAGCCAAGCACAGGCTGTCCCCCACATCCCAGGAGTAAGGGATGCGTGTCCCTCCCTGCAAGAGCTCTGGGAGTAACAGGGGGTTTAAGTCTCTGTCAAGTCCCTGTGCAAGTGCCTAGCTGGGTCATCTGTGTCTGACCCTGTGCGAAGAGAGCAGCTCCCAGAGTGCAGAACCACCTTCAGCAGGTGTTCAAGGAAGGAAATAATTGATGCGCTGGGGCACGGATTTGCAGCCCTGTGCAGAGAAAAGCTTCTCCTCCTTGGGGACAAACACCATCATCTGGGCCACTTCGTCGAGCGTTTCCTCGGTGTAGGGAAGCCCACGGGCCAGGAAGGCATCCCGTGCACAGAGCTTCACGTGCTGGTATTCCAGAGGCAGGAATGGCACCATGAAATCGATGAGGTTCTCTCTGAGGAGCTGGCTGTGGGCATAACTGTTCTCTGTAGCAGAACACAAGACCAGGCCAACTCAGAAGCTTCACCTGAGAGCATCATCCCTCTGCAAGGCCAGGCTTGGCTCCAAGGGGCTCATCCAGCCGTGGGACCCACTTGTGCAGAGCTGCTCAGCACTGAGTACAGAGCAACTCTAGGAATCACACCAAGAAAACACCTGGAGCCCCAGAAAAGCCTCGGTACTGCCCTGTGACATTGAGCTGGCTCTTGCCCCCAGCCATTTTCAGGGCTGAAGGGGGCCAGAAGGCCTCTTGGCTCCCTCCCCACATGCCTTGGCTCACAGGGACCAAGGCAGGGGCTCTCATTGTCAACAATCCTGGGCTGGGGCAGAGCGAGGGCTTGTTCCCCCTCTCAGCCCTGTGTGACACACGGTGGATGGGACATGGGACAGTGCAGAGGGGCAGCTTTGCAGGCAACTGTCCAGCACCCCCCTGAGCAAGCCCAGCTCTTACCTGCAGGCTCCTGCAGCTCCAGCTGCAGCCGCTCTTCCAGGAGCTCCAAGGAGATCTCCTCCCGTGCCCGGCCGGCTCGCCAGAAGTCCAGGGCGACCTCATTGATGGTGTTGCCACCAAGATTGCTGTGGGCACAGAATGAAGTCACTCAAGATTTCCCCCAGAGCTGAACTGCTGAGAGCTGCCAGCACCTTCCCTGCAGACAGGCCCCAACAGTTCTGTTGGCAAGAGAGGATTTGCTGTCTACAATCAGCACATGGAGAGCCAGCCTTCTTCCCAAAGAGCCCCTTTTCACAGGCATCAATGCAGCTGTCTGCCATCCTGCCAGCTCAGACCAAGGGGCAGCAGAATCCTCCATCTCTCTCAGTTCCCTGTCCTGGCTTGGGAAGCTATTGACCTCGCAGGTGACAGCTGGCTCCACACCAAACGCTGAACAAGCCACCACAAAGTCCAGGTTAAAGGGCAGAGCACGTGGCAGGAGTCCCACTGGAAGTAAAGGTCCAGGGCAGGGATTCAAGTGGGAGCCCAGTAAAGCATCCTCTCCCCATGGGACAAAGCAGCAGCACAGTTCCCACCTAAGGACTCCTCCAGACACCCATGAAAACAGCTCTGTAGTGGGGTTTGCAAGGTCCTGGGAGCGATTGAGGGTCCCAGGACAGCCCTTCACCCTGGAAAGCAGGTCTAAGAAAGGTGTCCTCCCTCAAGTACTGGTGAGGGTTTTGCCCCCAGCCCTGAATGCCTCAGTGAACTGGGAACCAGCTGGATGCATGGGTGGGAGGCAGAGAGGCAGTGGGAGGCACAGATCTTGCACCCATCCTCATGTCAGAGGCTCTGGACCCCAACTGGAAGTCAGGGAAAATGAAAAAGCCATCACTGTTTCCCACCATGCCCCCACACCTTGTCAGGGAGAAAACAGCTTGTACTGATCCTGCTCCCAACCCAAACTCAGCAGAAACAGCCCCTTTTGACTGGACTGGCTGCCAGTCCTACCCCATCCCCAGCTCCCACTCCTGGGCAAAGCTGCAGGACTGTGCCAGTGTCCACAGGAGCCCTGGGGCAGAGCCAGCCCTCCTAAAGCAGGTCAGTGTCACACTGCCACCAGGAAATGATGAAACCCCTAGGATTACAGAGTGCTGCAGTTCAAGGCACCCTGCTCCCCTCTGCTTGCTGGCGTGGGGGGGGGTGACACAGTGTCCAGTCCTGACCTTCATGGCTCACCAGGCAGGACACAAAGTCAGCCCAGTGCAGCTGGCAGCACATCCATCCTGTGCTGAGCAACAGGGCAGGATCTGTCCTTTCCATCACAGCTCCTTCCACGCAGGTGGCACTGAAGTGTGGCGAGTTCCACAGGCACTGGGCACACAGACAGGTCCTCCACAGGCAGAGAAACCTCTCTTTGGGAACCACCAAGCTTGGAGGTTGGAACACTTGCCTGGATGGAGGAGGAGGAATGCTTTGCTTACCTCCACCCAGTATGAACAGCTCCTGCTAGAGCCAAGCTCAAGACTGCAATTCTTAAACTGAAGGCGCCCCAAGATGCTAATCTCACACTTCAGGGGCACTTCAGTCAGGTGCCTGCCTCATATGCTGGTTTTGAGATGTCCCATTTCTCCCTCCAGCTGCATCCTACCTAGAGACAGTGGTGGGGTGCATATGTGCCCAGCTCCTGGGAAAGGAACCAACACAACCAGGCTGTGCTGATCAGCCTCACAGCACCTCAGTCTGCAGCCACAGCCAGGCAGTGGGAACTCCCTAGCTCCCAGTACACAGGAACTTCCCACCAAAACCTTCAGCCCCAGCTTTGCTCCCTGGAGTGTGATATCTCCTGCTCAACTAGGCAGGGGGACACCATGTTAACTGGCTCTGCTTCCTTGCCTCCAAGTCTAGACACTGGTTCAGGTGTCCCAGCTCAGCTGGACCTCAGATCCTCCTGCAAATGCCCTGCAACCATAGGTAAAACCAAACATGGAGACAACCACCACGAGAGAACAAGGTACCTGTGCCCTCCCCTGCAGCCTCAGCCCCTTGTGTCACACACCTCTGGGGATAAATACCATCACTTGGTTCCTCCCCATCCCTTCAGGGGAACAGAAATCACCTGAGGAAGAGGAACATGGGTTTCTGCTGGCCCTTGCTGTCCTGTTGAAACATGAAGGGCCTGATGGCATCCAGGAGGCTGGAATGCAGCTTCTCGGCCTCGTCGAAGATGAGCAGGGCCTGCCTGCAGCGCTGCAGGGTCTCGCTGATCTGCCTCTGCAGCTGGGCCTGTGAGCAGCAGGGAGGAACGTCAGGAGCCCCTGGGACAACCCAGCCAGGCACCACAACTGCTCTGTCACCTCTCACCCAGCAGGACAGGGCAGAGAACAGCAAGAGCAAAGGCAGGAAAACGAGTGAGATGAGATAAATTATTTATTAAGTGAAAGAAAGAGGAAAGAAAGAAATCAAGTGGTGCAAAGGCAGCCACCCGCCCTGCCACAAACAGGCTGATGCCCAGCCAGTCCCTGAGCAATGGCTTCCTGCCCCCAAACACCCTTCCTGCAGCTTTTATTCCTGAGCATGACAGTAAATGACGTGGAATATCCCTTTGGCACTAGGGCTCAGGTCTTTGGTGTGTCCCAAACTTCTTGTACACCTTAGCCTACTGACCTCAGGGGCTGAGTGAAAGAGGGGGAAAGCCTTGAGGCTGTGCAAGCACTGCTCAGCAGTAACCAGGACAACGCTGTGGGATCCAGTTTCACTCACAAACCCAAGCTCCTGCCCCACATGGCTGCTGGGACATGAACCCCAGCACACTGGAGCATCCCGTGTTGTTGGCTCTCACCTTGTAGGAGTCCACGTAGTTGTGATGTGGGAAGTGGAGGAGGGAGACGAACACCCTGACACAGTCACTCTTCAGCCCGTCCCGGTACAGATGACTGGCCACCATCCGAGCCACAAAGTTCTTCCCTGTGCCAGACCAGCCATGGAAGGACAGGACCAGAGCCTTCTGGGGCCGTGGGCTCTGCAGGTACCCCTGCACCGCCTGCACCACCACTTCCTTGGCCAAGTGCTGCCCGTGGAGCTGCCCACTGAGGTCTGCCTCCAGCCCTGCACAGAGAGCACAAGCTCAGCCTTCAACTGCCAGCACAGCTACTGCAGGTGGGAATAAGGGGAGAACACATGGCAGGGCTGCCTGGCTGAGAGGACTCAGAAGTGGCATTAAAGCCACAGGTTGCCTGTGCCCTGCCTACATCAGCCTCTGGCCCCAAAAAGACACAAATCTTCCACTGACTCCTTTTTTCCTTTAGGAAGAGGTGGAGGTGTTTGGCAGCTGCAGAGAGCACCAATGCCCAAAGGCCCTCCCAAGCTCCCAGCACAGGGTTTGCATACCAAGAGTCTCAGGAACAGCAAAACACAAAGATACCCACTCATGGCTTACACACGTCTCAGTGTGCCCTCCCAACCTAGGGCAGGGTCCTGGGCCAGTTAGGACCCCACTGCATGTGCCTAGAAGCTACGGGATGCAGGCAGGGCTTGTGGCAAGCTGGAGAAGATACGCTGTGCAGTAATGAACAAACTCTCTTTGGTCTCAGAACTTCAAATGAGACACAGGACTGAGCTCAGCCTCTCATCCTCTCACAGCTCAGCACCCCACTCAGGAAAGCCCTTTACTGACATCACTTTCTAGAATAACAGGAAAAAAAACACCTCAAAGCAAGCCACACAAGCAGCACAGCCCCTACCTGTGATGTTGTTGATTATCCTGCAGTCTCCTGTCTCGCAGCACCTGCCGAAGCTGCAGTACCAGGCAGAGAGGATCTCCAGGTAATCCCGGCCTATCAGAGGAAAGCCCCAGCCTGCAAACGGGAGCAGTCTGAACTGAGAGGTTCCAGGAAAGTGGCTTTTTTTACTTTTGGAGTAGACGCCGGGAGAGAGCAGCCCTCTCCCAGATGCATGGACTCAGCCATGCCCCTGCGGGCAGCCCTGGCTGAGGAGGGACAATGAGCCCAGAACTGGCAGCAGCTGGTTCGAGACAGCTCCGAGTGCCCAACAAGTGCGAGAGCAGTCCCGTCACTCCGGGCTATGCCAAGGACGGAGATACCTGGGGCAGCAACCTCGGGAGGGAAGGGCAGCGCCCCAGGAACCGGGGGCACAGCAGTGTCCGGACCTGCTGCTCCTTCCTGGGCATGGGAGAGGGAGAGAACAGAGCAAGCTGCTTACTTGGGATGGGACTGGCCTCTCCTTCTCTCTTCCGCTGCTTCTCCTCCTCCTCTTCACAGCCCTCCTGCCACACCTTGCACGCCAAGTACTGCCAATACTGCCTGGAGAGAGCACCCACAGCTCCCAAATGCTTCTTCACGGCTTCGTACCTCGCCCTGCCCCACGGTGCCCCCTCCGGGACGGGTTCCTGCTCCTCTGCCCAGGGCGCCCGGGGCGGGAGCCTTGTGCCGGGGCTGCCCGAGCCGCCCAGGAGCAGCAGCAGCAGCAGCAGGACGCAGCAGCCGAGCCCGCAGCGGGCCGGGAGCCGGCCCTGGCCCATGGCAGCGCTGCGCTGCGCCCCGGGCTGATCTCACTTCCTGGGGCGGTGCTGGGGAACAACTGCGGGCACGGCCACGCAGAACCGAACCCGTGTCCGAGCAGAGGCTCCGGCCCCGCCCCGGGCCCGGCGGGGAAGGAGCTGGAGCTGCCCGGGGAGGGCAGGAACCCGGACACCGCCTCCCAGCGAGCCCCTGCGGAGGGCAGTACCGTGGTTGGTAAGCAGCCCAGCGGCTCGGCTGAGGTTTTGCAGCCACGGACGCGAGAGCAAATGGCAGCTGTTCCGCAGTGTCCTTTCAAAGGGGACACAAAAATAAGAGGCAGAAACAAGGGAGCAGCGTGTGAGTCAGCACGGCTGTGCAGGCTGTGGTTGCTGCCTGCTGTCTTGGTATCCTGACTGAGACCAAGGGCAAAGTGCTTTAGAAATGGAAAGGATTTCAAGGTTATCCCACATGCTTAGAAAAATAAAAGTAAGAAGGATAGAATAAATAGGATGAATCCAGCCTGGTCCAGGTGGATGGGAGCGGGGAGTGCAGCCCAGGCATGGAGCAGAGTGCATCACCATCTACAGGTGCCTTCAAATATTACACAGCAGCATTTAAGATACTGGGACTAATAAAACGGCCCCTTCCAGCTACAAAAACAGTGAGGCTTTAACCTGAACACCACTTGCAACAACTTAAACAGAGCTAAAAATACTGCATAAAAGAAATAAATTAAAAATCAAACTCGCTGTAGCCATAGCAAAATAAACTGCCATCAGCCTTTCTGAAAACCAGTTGAGGCACCTCAAGCATTTATACACATTTATAAAAAAGTTCATAACTGGAACATTCAAACTTTTCCCACCCAGGATAACTGCTTTAGCTGAAAAGGGCTTATTAATTGGGGCAGATGTAATAAAAAATAAATGCTTATGTGTTCCAAAGGAAAAAAGAAAATTCTGAAGGATAAATTGACTGTCCAACACTGCACCAGCTCATGGCATAACTCCTGAGAGTCAGCCCTGCCCAATGCAGCACACAGTAAGTACCAGAAGGAAAAACAACTTTTTTAGGAGCCCCTGGCACAGGCTGCCCAGAGCTGTGGCTGCCCCATCCCTGGAAGTGTCCAAGGCCGGGTTGGATGGGGTTTGGGGCAGTGTGGTCTGGTGGAAGACATCCTTGCCCATGGCAGAGGTTTGGAACAAGATGATCTTTAAGGTCCCTTCCAACCCCAGTCATTCTGGGATTCTGTGAAGGGGGGTTAGGAAGCACATGGGTTTTTTTCCTTCCTCTGCTGAAACCCAAACTGCAGTTTGCTAATCTTGAGGTGAGTCTGGCAGCAGAGGCGGCTTCAAGGACCTGCACAGCCCTAGAGTTGATGGGAGGATGCTCAGCTTGTTACTTACAGCTGGTTGTTCCAAGCAGTCAGTCCTGGTGAGCAGCAACCACCCTGATTAAAACTCTACCACCTCGGCTCAGCTCAGCTGCCATCTGAAAACAGCACCACAAGAAATGGTTGTATCTGGCTTATGTCACACCCCAATGCAGCTTGGGACAAGCAAACACTCAGAGGGAACCTCACAATCCAGAATTTCATTTACAGGCTGTCCAGGGAAATGCCATGCTCCCATCTTTTAGGTTTCCCCCCCCTCCATTTCCATACAGCATTTTCTTCTGCATATCTGCATATCCATCTCTACACTCTGACAGAAGGCAGGGGGAGAAGAGCCTCTCTCTAGACCTCAGTATTAGATCACTAAATAGAAGAAAGATCTAGAATAAGGATATGAGAGGAATCCTTTCCCTTCCTTCCTTTTTTCCCCACAAAGTCCTGTCTATCCCCAGTCTCTTAAACATATTGAGATTCTACAAAGAACAAATCACTGGTCCCACACTTGGGATATATGAACCAAAGACTTCTTTTCGTAATTTTTAGATTCAATAAAAAAATTGTAGGGACAGGATTTGAGGACTTCAGGGAAAGTGTTTATTTTCAACCCCCTGTGGTTCTCCATTGGCTCAAAGTTGTTTGTATTAATTCTTTTGTAAAAGTTACATAATCAGAAATACTAAAATCTCCCAATTATACAATTCTCACTCTGTTCCTATGGCCAACCACTCCAAAAATACAGAGCAGCAGCACAACAAAGTGCTTGTAACAACAGCTCTCTAAACTGCCAGTTTCTGCCTGTCAGAATTTAAAAGCATCTGTAGCTGTTGAAGTGCTCATACAAAAGCAAGAATCCCGTCCTGCTCCCTGAGCAAATTGGTACCTCAAAAATAGAGATGGAGGAAAGGAACAGTTACTGTCAACACACAATGCTAGGAAACAAAAAAACCCCAGAACATCCTCCCCCACAAAACCCTCAAAATAAACCCCCAAAAGCAGTTCATACAGAATTCAACAATGCTGAAATCTGAAGCTTCAAGTGAGAAACTCTAGTTTAAAGAAAAGCAGGTGTCACACCACCAGCTGATGCTACAGAGCAAGTCAAAGATCCCTGAATTCAGAAGTGTTTCACCTCCTGCCTCTGAAACACTCACTGTTGGGGCAATAAGCAAAACTGTGCTGCAGGCTGAGCAAAGCTCTGCTCTCAGGGGGAGCAGTGACCTGCCCCACCCTAACAAAAGGCCCACGAACACGTGCCAGCTCTACAGACACCTCTCACAATGCAGTATCCATCCCTGGAACCAGCTCCTGGGACAGTGCCAAGGGCTCTGCCCATGTGCTCAGCAGATAGATGCAGGGCCACGGGCTGTATGGCCAGAAGACCACCTCAATCTAGGTGTATTTTATTTCTGTATCCCTTTGGGACACTCTCCTTACCAACAGGCTCTGGCAAACAAGCTGCAGTTTCTGGATATACATGACTGGAGTGAATGCCATTGACAAACAGAGAAGTAACTGGGAGACAGCAGCAGCAAAACACACATTCAGCACACCATGGGTTGGAACTCAACAGAGGGGAGAGAGAGAGAGAGAGAGAGACTTAGGCGATCCATCAATGTTGCTTTATTAAAATCTTTATTCACACAATGTTGCTTTATATGGGATCTGACCCTGGGGCATAGGAGTAGAAAGTCATGATTGCGTTCTGTTTGCTTATTAGCAACTCCGTTTGTGCAGCAGCTCCCAGGGGCCTCCTCTGGCACATCCAAGAGGGGGTCTGTTTCCAGCATCTTGCTCCAGCTGCTGTGGTAAATAAATTACCTTCTTAATAAATTAGTACTTTCAAGTTGAAGTTTGTTTGGCAAGACACACTCCAGTTCATCAGCTGCTGGAAGAGGAACTGACTCGAGTGTAGTGTCTCCTCCTCCTGGCAGCTGACTTGGGAAGGAGGAGGAGGTAAATAGCAGATGGCTGATGAGGCTCGTTAATTAGTTCTTGATTTCTGTGCTTCCAGCGCTCTGGTATCATTGATAACCATGACACAATCAGTGTGTGACATCTGGGGCCAGCGGGTGACACATGCACAGTGAACAAGAATCAGAAGGTGTCTCAGAAACCTCGACAGAGCACCTGCCTTGCAAACAATGTTATTTTTCAGAGGTTCAAGCAGACCCTGTTGGCACGTGGATGCTGTTCCTCATTTCCTTTGCAATGGTTACTATTTAAAATCTCTCAGGGTTCTGTGTTCAAGCAAAATGACCATCACTGCCAAAAGGGCAGAAATTGTCAAAAGGCCAAAACCAGATCTTCCTGATTTTGGTTTAAGAGAGGAATTTATTTTTCTTTCCTGCTGCAGAACACCAAAAACCAGTAGTGTTTACAGCAATCAGAAGCATCAATATCACAAATAAAGAACCAACCCCAAAAAAACAACCATTTCTTGCCTCCTTCTACTGATAATGCTGGACTTCATGCCCTTTGTCCACAAGTAAACCAAAATAAACCAATACCCTGCTTTAAATCTTTGACATTTATACTGGGGAAAAATTTATCCCCAGGTTCCATCTGACAGCAAAACCTTTAGCTTAGAGCAATATGTTAAGTCCTCAACACTAACTGAATTTCAAAGACTGGAAGACCTTTTTTTGAACCCCTTCTTAAATCAAATGCAAATATCAAGAGTGATCATATAGAAATCAAAAATTAACTTTTGGTAGATCCCTCCCAAAATATTAAGAGCTCATGATTAAGCTCAAAGAGAAGAGTATGCTTTTAGAAATGCTACAAGCCACCAACCATGTGCTTTGCCATCTTCCCTTTGGGTAAATCATCTGAAATTTCCTGGGAAACAGCTTAAATCAGCACTTTCTCCTGCCCCATAGACACCACCCACAGCTTCTAAAGTGTGTTCTGTTATCAGGTGATAGAGGCACGAGCTCCACAGTGTTCTCAAAGCTGGCTGTGTTCACCATACTAAGAACTCCAGATCCCACCCCAGCATCTCATTGCTCTGGGGCGCATCTGTGATTGTGGCCAAGTCCAGAAGAGCAAGAATACCATAAGATTCAATCTCAGGTAAACAGTCACATTCTACTTTCAAGATACTCTGCTCATGTGATGAGAAAAAGACTTCAACAAAACAAACCAATACTTGCATTTTTCAGATAAACTCTCTCCCTGACACCTGCTGGATCAGGTGTGGCCAAGGTGCAGGAACTGGAAACAGCTCTTTACTTGCCTGCCACACTGCAGTTAGAGAAATCCTGACAGGAAAATCAAGGAAAAGAGCTCAAACTGACATTTTGGTGCTCTTGCTCTCAAGTCCAGTAACCTGTAGTCACCTGGGGAAGGGAGCTCTTTCCTTACAAGAAGGACCACGCTGGCTGAACATTGATGCAAAGCTGTTCAATTTGGAAATAGTGATGAAACTGCTTCTCTTCTCGAAACACAAACTGAGACCCGTCCCAAGGATCAGTTTTATGACACAAACTCATTGGCAGCACAGGCTGCAGTGCTGAAGGACAGCAGGACTAGCACAAGATGAATGCTGCAAGCCTGCCCTGAAAAGCCAGCTTTTCTCTGTCTATGGCAAAACCATTAATGAGGACACCAGGATGACCATCCCAGGCAGAACATCGCAGTGGGGTTGCAGGAAGCAGCTGGGGAAGGCAGAAAATGAAAACCTCCTGGAAGTGGTCACAGCTGCTGAGCTCAGCCACAGCCAAACCAGGTGAATGTGGGACCCCAACACTGATGTTCCAAGAACAGCAGTGCTGAGCTGTGGTCACAGGGAGCAGCAGAAAGCTCTCTCAGGTGAGATGAAGAAGACAAATCACAGGTCAGGGTTGTCTGCACACCTCAGGTTACTGCTGGTGACTGGGGAAGTCCAGCAAACATCTCTTCCCCCAGTCCCACACACCCAGAGGCTCCACAGCACTCAGGGCTCACAGCAACACAGTCTGACCTCGCTACACAGAACTGCTTCCAAAGACAGATTCTGTCCTCAGCTACAAGAGGATGAAAATTTGGTTATAATGGACACAGGACTGCAAGGATATTTTCTCTACTCAGATCTTGCCAGATTCCTTAAAAATCAAGTGTCAAGACACATGGAAACTTACAATAACCCCTTAATTTTCAAGTGCTGTATAACCACCCTGTCCTCTCCTACATCTCCGACCCTGTGGATAAACCTTTGATAGGACTTCAGCAAAAACAGTGAAGCATTATCACATATAAGGCAACTCCCTTTCCCAACCTTTTATCAAGGAAAAGCCAAGTGAGCAGCAGAGGTCCCCTCTCCCACTCCTCAGACAATCAGAAGAACATCCCACCCTCGGGGGAGTGGCACAACTCTTCAGTCTAATAGTTATTTTATTTGCCCCGGCTCGTTCTCTAGAGAAGCAGTAAAATGCCCAACCAGCTCAGAGCTGATTGTGTACAATCCTGAATCAGACAAACTTGCCAGAGTATAGGGGGAAGAGAAGGAGAGAGGACTGAACTGTTCATGTCTGTTTGTCCCCTCCAGATTCAGTCCACAAAGGATTTCTGTATCCCACACACTGCACCAGCACCGAGAGCCATTTTTATCCAGCGTGACGCCCACTGCCGGCAATGGACACGCCACAGTGGCCACAATGCCACCATGGGGGCTGAGCCATCCAAGGCCCCCTTCCCACCCCTCACTGCTGCCAGCCCAAGGAAAAAGCCAGTGTCACCTCCCTTCCTCTGGCTCAGGAGCTTTCCTGTTCATGTCAGTCCATCTTGGCCACAGCCCTTCTGAACTGATTGTGCTGTTTTTCTATCACTTTTTTGTTTGTTTGTTTTTTTGAAAAAGGAGTTTCATCTTGTGTTCCACTACGATTACAAGTGAGACAGAGTCATCCTGTCTTCCACCAGCACAACATCTGGCCCAAACTGGTCTGTGCACTGCTTCACTGTAGCCAGGATGCTGAGGAGCCGCTGGTCCAGGGCATCCAGGTGAGGGTCAGAGAGCACAGGTGAGATGGGGTCATGTGACATGGCAGTTTTTAAGGCAGACTTCAGGACTCCATTCTTCAGGTAATTCAGCCTGTTCCAGGTAGAAACACGGATGCTGCAAAAGAAAGAAAAACATGTAACCACACCACAGTACTGCTGCATCCCACTGGGAATACCGGAGCCAGCCTCCTGAGGGAGCCTGGCACATCAAGAATGGACACTCATTGCAGGAGTGGGTTTGGGATGGCAGGGTCCAGGTGGAACTGCATCACAGACATGATCTAATGAAACTTGAAAACTGAAGGTGATGAAGAGTCAATCCATGTGTGACGTGACTCTGATGTTACACAGGAACACTTCTGGCTGAGAGCACAGAAGGTCTTCAGTCCTGAGGCCTCCCAGACACAGGGGAGGGGAAAGGGGAAGGGGAAAGGGGAAATCAACAAATTTAAACAAAAGTCAGGTCACCTCAGGAAGAGCATCACTGACCAATAATGAATCACAAAGGACAAAAGGCAGTTGACTAAACTTCCATGAAAGAGAACACAGCAGTGACCTTTCCTTTTGACTGGCCACTGAGCTTGTTCTTGTCAGCCCATCTCTCAACTCTCATGTTCTGTGAAGTCTCTTGGCATTCTCCCCCATATCTTTCAGGGCCAAATCTTTAGCACCCCTGGTCTTAACTCTTGGGGGGTTTGATGGCCTCTAATAAAACCAGCAAAATAAGCAAGTGTTGTAACAAACCTACAGTTAAAAGAATTACACAAATTCATTCTTATATAGCATTTGCCCGGTACCATAAAGAAGGAATGTCTGAAAAGCAGGAAATTGCAAAGTCTCTTACAGAGATAAGCTTCTCCTCTGGTTGCATTGGGGAGAATCAAGATGACAAAGACTTCAGAAGAATCTCAATAAAGCATTAAATTAAACATACATTTTAAACTAATGTAGGAAAACAAAAGAATTTGAAAATTCTTTAACTGCTCTCCATATGACTTTTAAAAGGATCTTGCAGAACACAGGCCAGGTGTACTGCAGCATGCAGGGAGCTGTGCTTAGTGCAAGCAGGATGAGAGCTCAGGCTTTCTGCACAGTTCCCATGTTTAAAGATCCCAGAGAATTTGGAAGACAGAACTTTTCAAGGATAAGCTTCATGGACAAGCTCCATTTGGAGGACTTGAAGGAGTTAATGTTGAAGTATCTGAGTCAGGAAATTGTTATCTCAGTATTTTTTTCTTCCTGGAAATTTTCACAGAATCCCAGGATGGCTTGGACTGGAAGGGACCTTAAAGAATATCTCATTCCAACCCCCTTTCCATGGGCAGGGATACCCTCCATTAGACCAGGTTGTTCCAAGCCCCATCCAACCCGGCCTTGGACACTTCCAGGGATGGGACAGCCACAGCTTCTCTGGGCAACCTGGGCGAGGGCCTCCTCACAGGGAAGAATTTCTTCCCAATATCCTATCTAATTCTGCCCTCTTTCAGTGTGAAGCCATTCCTCCTTGTCCTGTCACTGCAGGCCCTTGTCCCAAGTCCCTCTCCAGCTCTCTTGGAGCCCCTTTAGACTGGAAGGGGCTCTGAGGTCTCTCCAGGGCCTTCTCCTTCCCAGCTCTCTAAGGCTGTTCCAGAGGAGAGGTACTCCAGCCCTTGGAGCATCTATTTCCTAATGAAAAGTAGCAACGGCCTGGTAAGAGAGTAGACACAGAACAGAAAACAGGAAGTCACAGCTTCTGAAAATAAAACCACGTTTCACAAGGTGAAAACAGAAACAAAACTCTGCAAAGAAACTACAAGTTTTACTTGAGAGAAGCCCCCTGAGCAGGGCTGCAGTTTTCTTTAGAAACCATGTTTGAAATTATTAAATTGCCAGACACATTGGATCCTTTGCTTCTGTCAGGGAGAACTCAAGCTGGAATGTGAACTTTGATTTGTCAGGAGCTGGATGGGGACAGCTGCAGATGCAAAGAACCTGTCACATTGACTATGGATAGATCTGAACCAGTGACCTGGAGGTGAGACCACTTTCTGCAGCTAACCCTCCATGACAATGGATTCCTCAGCTTCTTGGGCAGTGACAATCCATCAAACAGACAATATCTCCAAAAAGTACAGCACTGTGGACCCCAGCAAACCTTTTTCAGGCTGCCAGAGGGCTCCCAAGTTAATGATATTGCAAACTAAGGACAGCAATTACATAAGTAAAAGGAAGAGCACCCCTGTGTTTCACTTACATGCAGCACTGATAGAGAGGAGCCAAGATGCTTCTTTCATCCAGGGCAGGGTTTCCAAAGCTGAAAAGCAAAATTAAAACCAAGTGAACCAGCTGAACTCCTAAGGTTGTTCTCAACATAAAGAGCTTTGTAAAGAATTCAGAGAAATCAATACTAGGCAATTTCATGCTCCAAGACATCAAATAATTTAAATTAAAATACAAACAGGCCATGACCAGTCACAGATATAACTCTCACCAGTGTCAGCTAAGCAGGTAAACAGAAGAAGCACCAAGCACACCTAGTTCTTTATCAGACCAAGGCACCTTAGAAAGGCATTTCAGAGGAGTTTAGAAGTGATGCAGGGGTAAGGAATAACTGGTATTCTGGTCATGCAGAATGGGAGCTTGGTCTATCTGACACAGCAGGTCAGGGAAGGAACCAAACAGCAGCAACCATTAGAGCAACAGTTCCTTACAAGGTGATCAACTTAAACATCTCAAGCCAGAAGGCTTCCACAGCTTCATCTCAACACATGCTGGATTTATCTTTCACAGTTTCATCTTCCTTATAGTACTGTTTTCAACTAAGAACTTTCCCTTCAATAAAGGTAAGTTGCTGTAGGGGCCTGGCATTACACTGCCCAAATAATTCTGTTATTTGTAGCTTTAAAACTAAATAAGCTCCCAGGGAAGTGGTCATGGCACCAAGGAGCATCTGCTCTTACATGGTTTAGTTTTAGGTAGCCTTGTAAGAAACAAGGAGTTGGGGTCAATCATCCTTATGGATCTCTTTCAAACTGAGATCTACCATGATTCTATGAAAAACTGTCCCCTACCCATTATTTCAAAGGAGCTGAAAGCAATTTTAAATTTTATTATAAACAAATCACTTAAATTTTCAAGAAAACAATTTACTGTCAGCCTGCAAAGCCCCACCAGAAATATTTTTATAATGCCATAGGAAAGTACCATAACAAAAGGATTTGACTTTCAAACCCCATATTCACTTCCAGTGACTAATTCATGACCTTCCTTCCTCTCAGGACATTGCCACTGAGTAACAGAAAGAGCATTTTTACCAAATTCACCTAAAGCAGTAGTAATTAAACAGTCCCAAGGTGGAATGCATCCTGCTGTCATACTGGAGTATTACTGAACAGGCTGATGACAGGAAGAATGGACAGAAAGATGGAAGGAAGGATGGAATCCACTATACAAAAGATAAATGGGAAAAGAAAGGTAACTCCAAGCCTTCCAAGGATCTCCAAGGTCTCAAGTGCTGTGTGCACTTGGTACAAGTGGTGTGCAAAGCCAGAGCAGAGCCTGCCACAGGAACTGCTGGCCCTTCACAGAAGGGAAACTCACTGCCACGGCACATGGGAGTGCCCACTGGAAAGAAATAATCCTGAATTGCTGGAATAAATTAAGAGAAAGGCAAGTAGATGATCTTCATGTTTTTAGGAAAAATTAATCAAATTGTTATTATTTAAACAAGGCTGTATCTTCAATATGATTTTTAACCTAAACTATAGCAAAGAAAGAAGAACTCACATTCTAAACACATTTTAAAAACATTTTTGTTTAGGTAAGAGTATTTAGAACATAATTTTTGCGTTTGATATTACTTTTACTTCCATGTTTAACTTTTAACCTTTCAAAGCCAGAGCAGGCATATCCAGAACACAGGGAATGCCACATTATTCAGAAACACATTTCTGAAAGATCTGTTTTTATTACAGCACTCACTTATACTGACTGGTGATACATAAAAAAGCCTAAGTTTTCAATCTTCCATTAATTAAAAACCTAAAAGGAAAGGTCTTTTCTGGGGATAGGAGGAGAGACTTAAGCAAATCTTTGAAATTTGCTTTGGGAAACACTGTGCTTAATTGGGGAGTTTCTGTAGCTTGAGTAGGACTTTGCCAAGACAGAAGAGTATCTAGAGCACAGAGCAGAATCACAGAGTCCTACTGTGGTTTGGAAGAGCTGGGTTAAAGCTGATCTTGTTCTACCCCCCTGCCACGGGCAGGGACACCTCCCACTAGATCAGGGTGCTCCAAGCCCCATCCAGGGATGGGGCAGCCACAGCTTCTCTGAGCAACCTGTGCCAGGGCCTCACCACCCTCAGAGGGAAGAACTTCTTCCTAATATCTGATCTAAACCCACTTTCTTGCAGTTTGAATCCATTCTCCCTTGTCCTGTCAGCACCACAGCCTTTGAAGGACTCCAAGATTTGGTGAATAATTTCTGATAAAAAGGAAAGACTATGACGAAAGATATTAAAGAATAAATTAGTGAGACAGAGCAGATACATGTGTGCCCTTGCACTGAGCACTGCCAGGCCAGCAGGACTGTCCCCAGGCTCACCTTTTGGCATTATCCAGCAGGATGAGCATGCTGGCTCCCTCATCATCCTGGAAGCTCTCATAGTGGTGCCGGTCAGCGTTGCCGATCAAGTAGTCGAAGATGGCCGTG
>VXBI01002866.1:128750-142405 GCA_013397375.1 Toxostoma redivivum | reverse complement strand
TATTCTTTTTTCCTCTAACTGAGGGGAGAATTGAAAGGTTTGCAAGTCTTATCTGAGCATTGAACGAGTTAAGATTTTAAGATCTGTCAAAGCTTCATCAGTGTCTTCTGACAGGACAAGAGCAACAACACACTGCAGCCTTTAGTCCACAAACACTGATGCATCCTGTAGCATCAAGTAATCTGGAGCAGTCTGCATTAATAGTTTTATTTTAACCTTTTCTATTTTCCCCTTCTTAACCCAGCTTCCCTTGATCATCACCAAGTTAAATCTAGTTCTATGCTCACACATGTTCTTCCAAAATATTCTTCAGCTATGTCTCACTTGGCTGTGATTACTCCCTTTCTTCCTTTGGTTCTATATCCAAAATCCTCCTCAGAGCAGGCCCAGCTCTCCAAAAGCCATGCTCTTCCCTTTCCATCCTCACACATCCCTGCCTCTCAGCCAGCACTCCTTTGGAGCCCTCCATTCAGACCCTGTGCTCCCAGTACCCTGTCAGACAACTTGAGGATGTCAGAGATCATTACCAACACAGAGCTTGCAGACCAGATCTCCTATTTGTATGGAAAGCCTGCAAGTCTCTCTTCCCATCCAGGGTCTGCAGCAGGTCTAAGAATTCTAAGACAGAATTTTTTGAGATTCTAGCTGTAACTCCAGTAAACCTGCACTGTGTATGAACGAATTCTCTCTTCTTCAGAACCTCAAGAACTTGGTCAAATCTGGCCTGTCAAAAAAAATCACAACCTCCTCCACAGATCCACCCATTTTTTTAGTTCTTGCTTTGCAGAACAGCAGTTCCAAGGATTCTAAGGAGGAGCAATTTAAATTTCTGGAGCCTTACTTCTCAAGTCAGCACTGCTGCTAGCAAAGAGCTTGGTTATCTTGGCTGAAATTGGAAAACATAAAGCCTGCCTGAGGCAGGCACCCCATGTGAATGCCAGGAGAGTCTGGCGAGGCTGAGCTGAAACTTTCATCTGGAAATTGCATCTTGTAAGTCACAGTGTCAGGCAGCACGTGAGACTGCCAGCAGTGCTGCTAACAGGAACCAGTGGTAAGGAACAATCCTCTCTGAAGTCTTCTGATTAGGAAATGAAACAAATAAACAAAAGAGTAATAATTGGACTGCTTATGAAAGCCTGAGGGAGTTAAGGCTGCAGCATAAGGAATTTCTTGGTGCTTAATGACCACCTGGTAGGAGTTCACATTAATAGCTTCTATTATGTGCCCTTCACAGCATTATTACTGTAAACAACATGGGGAAGTTCTGCCATGTTTGATTGTAAATGCTCTGCAGGCTCTTATGCAGCACAAACAACATCTCATATCAACCAGTGTGTCAGCTCTATAAATTATCCCCACTCTCTTCACATTAAATACAACTTCATTCTTTCCAGGTCTAGTCACAGACATTTCTAACCATCCCTGACAGCAGAGAGAAAATTCTTACTCAAAAAAAAAAAAAAATCACATCTGTAACAGCAGCATGAGGGAATACTACTTGAAGAAAATCAAGCCCTCCTCCCCTGCCAAACGGAGTTATCCAAGATCTCTCTTGGCACAGAAAGAGCTTCCTGCATCACAGTTAACTGTTCTATAGCTGTGTCAGGTTCCCACGGCTCTTTTTTCCCATTAAGCATTTTTCCTTTCCTGGGCAGCACACTCCAGGAATGCACTTACCCACAGTCATGAAGGTGCCCAGGAGCTGCTCCGTGGCCACTGGTTTGATCTCTGTGCGCAGATTCACAAACCTGCCAACCACCAGCGGGGCTCGGCGGAAACCCAGGATTCTGATTTGGGGTGAAAAAACACAACCTGAGAATTTGCAACATAGGCAGCAGTTCAAAATTAAAACAAAAAAACCCTCACAGTCTCTGACAGAGATGAGAGAGACCAAAGAGTAAAGCTGAAGCCCTGCAGCAACCTCCTCTCTTCTCCAAGGCAAAGTAAGGAAACTCATTTTTCTTATGTGCCTGGATGTTAAGCTTGCTTTATTGGCCAACAGTGACACTCCTTTATTAAAGCATTTGCAGCAGAGCAACAGAGAATGCACCATGCTCCAACTCTCAGAACTCAGACCTCACACCAGAAATATCCATCATGTGTCTGAAGCAGGCTGAAGCAGTAAAACCATATGGTCCGTGGGCTGGTCACCTGGAAAGATCATTTCTAATTTGTGGGAACCACTATCTATTAAAATGTTATGCTTAAGCCCAATTCAATTACACTTGAAAGCAAACAATCCAAGAGTTGTTTTATTTGGCACAAGGAAGGAGAAGGGAAGAGAGAATGGTAGAACAAAAGTGAATGCCTGAGAAGTGCCTGGAAAAACAGAGGTGGGAAGAACAACCATAAAACTTGCAGTTACAAGATTCAGGTTCCACTCCCATGCCTGCCACAGCTTTTGCTCTGTGACCACAAATGACTTGGGTATTTGTATGGAATTTTAAAAGTGCTTAAAGAAGTACAAAGATCAAAGGCGTGTAAGTCCCAACTCTCTTAATGCACTTTTGACACCCTCTTGATAGTCTTTGCATCTGAGAAAAAGATCCTGAAAAGGCTCTTCTGGAAAAGGGACAATTGACATTCCACAGATGTATTGGGAGAGTCACTCCAAAAACTGAAAAGGATTTGTTTTAGATATTCAGTGAGTAAATCCCCTTCTGTAAGTTAAGAAAGGGCAACACAAAATGTCTGAAAAAGTCGTGTGCATAAGGACAAAACTCAGAGCCAATGCACAGCCCGAGCAAAAGCAGAAGAAAACAAGAAAACAAGCACAGAGCTTAGATGTGGAAAACCTGCCCCTGTATTTTCAGACCACAGCTGAGAGACCACAATCCTGGAAGGCACAGCCTCCCCATCAGTGGTGAACACACAAAATGATCCAGGATCCTTCCTGAAACAATGGCATCCTTGGACAGGGTATTCCTAAAGAATAAAGAGGTGCAGAGCCACAGAGAAAGGCCAGAGGAAAGAAATCACAAAGCCATGACCAAATGGACAGCAAAGAAGAGTTAAATGGGATTTGGATACTGGAAAGAGGCTTTGATTGAATGTTGAAATCACTATTTTTTCAGGGAACCTGAAGCCTGTATGCTTCTTGAAAGCACAAACGGACTGACATCTGGCTACATTATCTTTTTTTGGTCTTAATATACCCTGATTTTGGCCCACCAGCACAAGCTGGCTGTGGCAGCACTGGGTGTTACTCAACTAGTTATCATCCTAGAATTACTGATTTCTGCTGCCTGTGCAATGAGACTCAGAGGTGAATCAGGACTAACAAACATCTCTTCACCACCTATGAGTTTAGTCACAGTGATAAGGCTCTTATCTATGTACTGAGAAACTGCAGTTTAAGTTCAAAGATTCTACCCTTTGCTATATTTGTCCCTCCTTATTCCTTTTCTCAAGATTTTATGTGTCTTCACCTCCAAATCTTCCTATGAGGAAACAGAGACTGTGCTCATCTATGTTATGTGAAATTGCAGCCCTAACAGCAAACTATTGACATTCAGTGTCTGATGTTTTCTGTCCCATTCTTTGAACATTCTATAATTTTGATTCTTTCCTTTAATTGCACCTCCATCACAAAACCACCTGGGTACTCCAAGCACAATTAATATATGAATAGCTGGTTTTCCTCTAGGATACACTGACTCATATTTAATCTAGACTAAACTGTTAGTCTAGACATTAGTCTTGACTTTTTAGTGGACTGGACATGACATGAATTTACCACATACATTTAGTATTTCAGACTCCTCCACAGCATTTGGCTAAGCTCTTTCTCCCCTGTAATATTAACTAGAGTGATTTCAGGGCTGATTCTCCTTTCCAAACTTCACAAGTATCTAAAATGTTACACTCTTGAACAGATCTTAGAAACAAAATTTTACAGAATAAGCTAATTCTTATTTTGGCTTCAATGTGTATATTGGCAGGTTAGAGGTAGCTCCCATCTGAGGTGTATTCTTCAAATAACCCCTTTTTTTCTGGTATTTTCCAAAGACAATAAAACCAGATAAAATAGCATTTCCATACCTATCCAAGTGAAAGGCTGCCACTTCTGCATTGTGTCTGTCATAGCCAGCATAGGGTTCTCCTTCCACTATGTAATCCCTGGCATATCTGTAATTGAAATAATTCAAATGAAGTGAGTCTGTGTAGAATTCCTGTCAATTTTGCTGTTCAGAGTACCAATTTAATAACAATTTAATAACAGTTTAATAACAGTTTAATAACAGTTAAAGAGTCTCTGGGTCACTTTCCAAGTGACTGTCAATGGGAGAGGGGAAAAACATCAACGAGATTAAAGTGTCCAGTCTGTTGAAAAGGTAAATAAGGAGGAAAGGTCAGTGATACACAGTGGTCTCCAGGGCTTGGGAAGCAGTTCACATTCCAATTAATAAATTTTAATCCAATCACAAGCCAAGTCACATCTTAGAACAAAGAGCACAGACCCTGCTATGCAACAGGGGGCTATTTATACTGAAAAGTAGCAATTCCACAGATGATTTTGGGGTTAGAAAGAATTGTACATTAACAACTTTCAAATACAATCTTATATTGTGGAAGAGATGGCAAATGCAATCTTTAGTAGAGAGAAAATCAACAAGCATGAACCTGAGGACGATACTGGATATAAACAGAACTTTATTCTGGCAGAGAAAAGACATAATGAACAGCAAAAAATAGAAATTAGGCACTCATTGCAACAATAATGGTGTATTTTGGTAAAGTGGAAGGCCTTTTGCTTCCCTTTTTTATCTTTTAGTAGATGTTACTTAGTCAAGGCAAACAGTAATTTCTCAGTTTCCTGACATGTGGATCAGTGTAGATGCTGCTTTAGCACCACACTGCAGCTGAATGTGAAATACCACAATCAATACTGAGCAAATGGGTGACATGCAACATGTTTTCAAATAAAATAAAGCCAAATTAGGTTACCTATTTTCTCATTTCCATCTATGTATCCAATTGTGTAAACTGGATTATTTCCAGCAGAATCTGTGTTCAAGCAATAGCAACAACAGTGTAAGAGAAGGCACAGAGCTCAACTCTGATGTTTTAGCCTTGCTCAGGGAGGATGTGAAGATGAGAAGACAATCCACTTCCCCAGTCTGAGCAAATGCATCAGCTGCTCTGCAAGGCAGCTCAAAAGAGAATTCACCAGTGCAGAACTCCTGCCAAATGGGAGCTTTCACCAAACCAGCATCTTCTGTCACATATACCACCAGATGTGATGATAGCAAATATTATTTGTTAGTAAATTAGGCTGAATTTCAAGTAAATTTGAAGTGAGACATCTAATCCTCAGAACATGTCCTCCAAGGCAGGTCTTTGGTATGTACTTACAGCTGGCTTTTGGAAACACGGTCACATTTTGAAAGCTGCAGAGCTAAAATCTTTTAGTAAATCCTGACCAAACTCTTTGTTGCCATGTACAGTAGGCATCTAGTCCTTACCAGAGCAAAAGTAATGAGAACATGGGTCTACCAGGATGGCCAAGGCCACCTTCTCAGTGCTCCTATAAACATTCCCAGCTGCACGTGTCCTTGTTGGAGCACAGTGCCCTGTTGGCATGCACAGACAGGGCACTGCAGAACGCAATTTAATGCTCAGTGAAATGCTTGATTGCACTCCCTGACACAGAAAGCTCTGTGGGAATGCTGTGAATCCCCAGTGCTTTCACTGGAGGAGATGCCTCTCACGTCACCAGGACTTCATGTGCAAGGCTCACACGGCCTGGACCTGCAGGGGAGCTCCAGCCAGAGCAGGAATTGGCTGTACAGAGATTCTTTTTCCTCATTCTCTAATCATACAATCACAGACTGGTTTGGATTGGATGAACATTTCATTCCAATTCCACTGCCATGGGCAGGGACACCTTCCACTAGACTAGGCTGTTCCAAGCCCTGTCCAACCTGGCCTTTGAACACTTCCAGGGATAGGACAGCCACAGCTTCTCTGAACAACCTGTGCTAGGGCCTCATCACCTTTACAGGAAGAATTTCTTCCCAATATCCCATCTATCCCTGCCCCCTGTCACTGTGAAGCCATTCCCCTTGGTCCTGTCACTGCTGCCCTTGTCCCAAGTTCCTCTCCATCTCTACTGAGCCCCCTTAGGCACAGGAAGGGGCTCTAAAGCCTTCCTGGAACCTTCTCTTTCCCAGGTGAACAGCAGAGGTGTCTCCAAGCAGAGGTGCTCCAACCCCCAGAGCATCTTTGTGGCCTCTGCTTTCATTCATTAACCAGACAGGAAACCTTAATGCCTGCTTAATCCAAAATCTTTTTCTGTGACGACACTTCTCATTCGCAGTGAAATCTCCTAAACCACACCTGGCCTTACTTTTTAACATCTTTCTTCTCCTTTTCCCCAAAGGCAAACAGTTCAAAAAGCTTTACAGCCAAGACTCTTCAGAAACATTCAATCATGTCAAATTTTTCTGAGGATCACTGTAAACTGAGGCCATACCATGGAATTATCACTACCCTCCATTCTTATGTTGCTTCTCCAGTATTCACCACTGGCAGACAGGAGGCTCAGGGGTTCTCACTCTGACCTACCAAAACCATTTTCACAGCCTACATTCAACTGCGCCAGACACACCGATGTACTTTTAAGACCATTGCCAAGTTTCCTTCCTTCCCTGTTCTTGAACTGCACCCTCTCCTGGCAGTCTGACACAACAAGGAGGCAAAGCTTGTCACCAAACTGCCAGAAGCTGCACTTCCACAGTCAGGAAGACACAGGGCTCAGACACATCAGGTGTAACCAACATTCACTCAGGGCTGAACACAGTGATTATTCTTTTAATCTAAAGACAGGCTGTATTGAGCATCAAGGCTGTACAGCCTGAGAGACAGCTGGCACACCAACCTAATGTTACTAGAGCACCAGCAAGGCTCTCTTCCATCACAAAAATAACAAGATGGTCTTTCCACTTACAGAAAAATTCGTAACTTAAATGTTAATGTGCCAACATGAAGGAAAAACTAAAGCAGTTATTAAATGCAGTCACTGAAAGCAGTATTTACCTCTTGGGCTTGAAGACAACCTTCTGTCCTCCTTCAAGTATCAGCAAAGCTTTCAGCTGCGTCCCTTTGTATCCCACATCGGCCTTGATGATCCTCTTGGTGGTCATGGCATGCATGACAGCGCCCAGCTCGGGGGTGTCCTCGGGGTACACCTCACGGGGCACCACCCACTGTGCCGCGATCTCCCAGGGCGACTGCAGTGTGTGCTCCAGCCGCGGGTCCAGCGCCACGCGCAGCCCCGACAGCATCCGCTGGAACGCGCGCTGGTCCTCCCGGTTGGCAGCCGACGTGTCCAGGTTGTCGATGAGGAAAACCTTGGTGAAAATGAAGATGACGAGCAGGATGGCCAACAGCACAACTCGCTGCTTCAGCTTCATGGTGCCCTTCCGCCCTTCTCCCCTGACCCTTTCTTCCAAGCGTTACAGGAAGTCTGTTGGAGATCAGGGTGAGGAAGGGGATGTTAGTTGAGGAATTTCATGCCTAACTTGCATTGTAAAAGATGTCTCACCACTGAAGCATCTCCTGGTACCCCTAAAAATAAACAAAACACAAACTTACAATCCCGCAGATCCCACCAAACTCAAAATCAAGTTTATGCTTGGAACATAAGCCTGTATTCATAGGAAGTTGTATTTTAAAGTCCAAACACTTCTGTTAAAACTGCCTTCCTGCAGCCTCTCTGTGATCTGCATGGAAGGGGAAATTGCTAGAGAGCAACTCTGCACAGCTGAAACCATAGCAGCTGCAACCACCACGGGCAAGACTTTTGCAGGGAACTGTAGTTTAATGTGACTGCTCCAGTTTCACATGCACTCTTCCACTAGTGCGAGATCCTGTGATTGCTGGTGTCCTAAAGACCTATCCCTCAGAAAAGCTCCCAGGTAGATCTTCAAAAAAAAAAAAGCTCACAAAAGTGAGAACAGCTGCACAGTCTACTTTCCTGGAGGTACAAGACATAAGGACAGAATAGACTTAATTGTTTATTGCCTTTCATTTGCTGCCACTATAATTTACTCAGCTTTTTTTCCATTCTTAAAAAAAAATGAGCTGGGGTGGGGGTTGACATCTTCACTTCCTTGCAGTTAACTAAATACCTTCTGCACTCAACTGTAAAACCAATAACCACAGAAAATACACAAAGTGTCTGCAATCTCAACCAAATTAACTAGAAAAAATATCCCAGACCACTAACCCTTGCCTGTTCTCAGTAGCCTCACCTACAAGAGCTAAAGCCACATCTTTTTCATATATTTACAGTGGGCTGCAAGACATGTCTGGCCTCTCAATAAGCCTTGGCCAGGGCAGTGTTCTCATGCAAGGACCAGAGAATGCACCATCAACTGTACTCAGTTATAAGGACAGAATTACCTTCCTAGTATTAGTTGAACATAGTCAAAAGCCAAATGGAAAGGGAACACGAGGCACACCTCTGAGAGGCACTGGGAGCCAGCAGGAATTTCTCTTTGCACCAGCCACGCTGATCATGCAAACCTCGAACAGCACCCTGAGCTGGGGGAGGACTGACACAGAAAAGTCTTCTCTTGTGATTTAACAATAAGTGTATAAATCAGCCATAATTAATCACAGCACTGGAAAAAAAATGAGCTGCCACAGGCTCATTTACCAGCACAACCACAGGACAGCCAGGCCATGCCTGGTGAGGCACACAGAGGTCACAGCTGTCAGTGCAGAATCAGGCTGGCACAGTGTAAGAGTGTTAGTATAAAAGGACATGCAAACCCACAGAGGACTCCACAGCACCCAAAACAAATTTATGTGAGGTCTAGAGCAGACCCATCCAGCTACATGGCCCTCCCACATCCCTATTATCCTCACAGCCGGACAGAGACCCCAGAAAGGGCAGAGGGTAGAAGCCTCAGGGATGCTTCAAACTAGAACTGTGGTCCCCTGTTAACTGTGTAAATGCTGATTTTAATCTGTTGGAAAATAAGTGCTTGTGCTCATACTGAAAGAGAACAAATCACATGTTTATATGGAAAACAGAGCATATTACTATTCTTCATCTGGTTCTGTTTTGGCAGCCTGTTCTCCAGAAAGCACTTCCACCTGCACATTACCTACTGCGAGCACAAGAATGAGAAGCACAGACAAGGAAGATGCAACCAAAAGCTCTCATTCCTGCAGATACAGACTCACCCAGGAAGAGATCCCCAAATAATAATCATATTATTCTTAAACTTAAGCAGACAAGCAAAGCAGATTGGCTGCACCTGTGCCCTCTCATTTTAAATGCATAATTCACCTCTTTAAAACTACTAATTCTGAATCATTTTGAGCACTGCTGTTATCAAGATCTGCTTCCACTCATTTTTGAAATCCATTTGAGTTTGTAAGGAGTTAGGCAGAAGAACAGAGGTTATTTCAGAACAGCTACTCCTTGCTATGAGATATGTGTATGTGTAAACACACATTTAAAGAAAGCCTAGCAGCCCAGCACTGGCTGACTAAAGCATACAGCAGGATGTTCCACAGTGTTGGAGCTCAAGATGGGCAATCACTTTTCTAGACTGATTTCCAGGAATGCTGAGTTTCTCTAGGGATATTCTTCCTGGGACTCAGGGGAGAATACAACTACAGTCACTTAAATTAAGGGTTATTTATGTAGTTTATCTTTTGTGATGGCTTTGAAATTAATTTTGGCTGAAACCTTCTAATGAGGTAAAAGAATTTACAAAAATAAAGAAAATTAATTATTTAACTATTTGCTGGTGAGTTGACTCTCACCTTTTAGTGACATCTGAGGACATGAGTCATCAGCTGCTTTCCTCCAACAAACACAGAGCACCCCCGAGGTTGCCATGCAATCAATTTCCCAGTGCTCCATGCACAGCCTGCACTTTGCTCCTTGGTGCCAACATTACACTCTCTGCTCTACAAGCCAAGAGAATTGAATCCTTTTACGAACAAGTTTACCATGGTCAGCAAGAACTTGAGTTTACTGTTTAAAATTGAAGATGGCAATGGCAACAGCCTTGAGGCGATGTAAGAAAATATTTATGCAGTTTTGGAAGAAAGCAATTTGAGAAAGACAAGTCTTTGGCAAAGTCTTGGATTGGAAAGGAAGAGTATGAGAACTCCAGAAGTGTCAAGCTGGCCCTGGAATGAGGTCAGAGATGAGAAAAGTGAAATACACCACCAAAATTTTAAAAAAGAAAAAATAAGTTGAGCGTGTTCAGAACTCTGTGGAAGGAATAGCAAAAGGGTCTTGGACAATGACAAAAGTAAACCCAGCTAAAAAGAGAAAACGGTGAGAAGTAAACAGCCCTAGCAGCTTCTTAATGCTGTAGTCAACTGCACAGCTTGCAGAAGAAATGCTTCTTGTTTTACACTGCCGCTTTAGGAAATTTCCTGATCAATTCTTTCTCTTATTACAACCAGGTCTGTATTCTCAGCAAGTATGAGTCTTCATTATACAAGTAACAGCATCTCCTCAGTATCATGGTGGGGTCACTGTGCACACAAACACACTAATTAAAGCATGTCTTCCAGCGTTAAATACCAACATCAGACCATTTCACTCCCAGTTCAAAAAACAGCACGCAATTTGCCTGTTACAAAAATCAAAGCTCCTATAAGCAGCCTACAAAGTTAGCAGAAGAATCCCACAAGACATTTCTTATTGGAGTCACAAAATCAATGCCGTGCCTCATACCACAATCTTATTTTTATATCAAAAAGCTTTTTAGATGCTATGTCAAAAATACTTGTGTATACAATTTGCCAGGATTTCATTATGCTCCAAGTCACAAATCAGGTCTGGGGGCAGGCAAAGATTTAGTTTGGCAGCACAAGCACACAAAAAAT
Source organism: Toxostoma redivivum (assembly GCA_013397375.1). Classification (NCBI taxonomy): domain Eukaryota; kingdom Metazoa; phylum Chordata; class Aves; order Passeriformes; family Mimidae; genus Toxostoma; species Toxostoma redivivum. Next base: position 131,542 of record VXBI01002866.1, on the reverse strand, counting down.
CATAGCTCAAACAGACACTGATCTGAAATGGATATGGTGGAATTAGACTCTAATTCCTGTTTAATGCACAGGGTTTTTCTTATATACACTATACCTTTTAGGATCACCTATCAAAAGGCCTTTAAAAGTTCTCCAGCAAATCCTGAGAAATGCCTTGAAGAAACATTGTATACAGTAGTGACATTTTCCTCTTCCCAGAACATCCTTCAGTCTCACCAGATCAATCTTCCTTCCCATCCTTCCCCCTCTGGCCAGCTCCTTGGTGGCTCATGACTCCCCTCTCTGTGTGAGCCCTGTTATTTCAGTTTCCACAGGCAGGCTCCCACAGACCTTTCCTTGGATTTCTCAAACTCATTCTGTCACTTCCACTCTCTGCATGCTGCCTGCCTTGTGTACAAGTTTAGTCATCTAGTGCTCAAGGCTTCCCACATATTTACTTGTCTGCTGTTTCTCCATCTCCTTTCCTGTTAAAACCCTCGTTATCTACAGGCAAAATCTGTGACACTCTACGTTCAAACTTTCCACAAATACAACTATATCCCCGGTTGAGAGCTACAATACTGATAAATATGAAATACCAGAAGCATTTTAACCACTGCAATATCTCTGCCTGCAGCTGCAACAATCAGTAACTGCCTGAAATATTCTCACACAGCTTTGGAAAGAAACAAAATAATTTTGTCCATCTGTCTGCCCACCTTGGCCTGTTATACCCCTTAGTAACTTTAGAATCTGTCACCTGTATTTCTGCCAAATTTGTCAGAGGAATACTTGCATGAGCTTTACAAAAACCACAGGCCAGATAGAGGGCAGAAGCCTTGAGAAGCCAAGGACAACTGGGTAAACATCCTGAATCTTTCCCAGCTGCCGGCACAGCAAACAGGAACACTTGACTCAGCTGGCTGCACAAATAAGGACAGGATGAATTGGGACACGGGCAGCTCCTGGGTGCAGCCCTGGGGAAGGAGAAGCTACCAGGCACTGAGGCTGGTGGGAGCCAGGCAGGAGGTGCTGGGGTAGGATGTGGCAAACAACTCCCCAGGAAACCAGGCTGCCTTAATCCTCCTTGCAGAATGACTTTCTACCAAGCACTGTTTCCTATGGAAACAAAGTTTATATAATCACACTTTTCACTTGGATCCACCAGCTAATTCCAAACACATCTGAGAGGACAGCAGATGTTCTGAAGACAGCGTTTATGTGTTTCTTGGAAGCTGGCAGCCAGGGGTGCTGCAGGAAGGACCGCAGCATTGGCTCAACAGTTGTCTGCTTGCCTTGGCCATGTGGGCAGCCCATGTGCACACAGCTGGTAGGGGCAGAGAGCTGGGAATGCCATGTGGGCAGGGAGCACCGAAATGGGAAATGGTACAGGACACGGGCAGGAGCCAAGGGCACTGATACCGAGGGTGCTGGGACCTGGTCAGAAGACAGCCAGAACAACTCTCCCTTGTCCCCATCCCAGGTACTGACATTCCACCTGACCACTGCAGGTCAATAAAGCCAGCTGGAAATACTTTAGGGAGCCTTGTTCCACTTGGAAATGAAGCCACGGTAGCAAGTCTGTAGTTTCCCCTCTCCACTTGACATGTTTATTCAGCTCCTACATAAGACCAGCATAAAAAATTTAATGAGGGTCCATGTACCCATCTGGCTTTTAGCAGCGATGAGCCTGTCTCTGCTGTACGATGGTGCCAACCAGCCTCCCACACTCCTGAGGAGAGGCAGTGGGATTCTGGTGTCAGAACCAAGCCGACAACTTTGTATCATGAAGCAAAATAAACTCTGTACCTCAAATGGAGGTAAATCGTGTAATGACTATGCAGGTCAGACTTAAAGATACGAGGAGTGCACAGAGCCGTTTTCAAATTAAAACAAGACACAAGAATGCCTGTTCTGTAATAAGTACCAGGTGGGATCCACTCACAATGAATCCACTGCAAACCTAGGATCTACATTTTACAGTTTACTGTGTTTGCTCAACCCCTAAAGTACTATGGATGTTGTAGGGCCTCAGAAGGTAAAACAAAACAGCTGCAGTACTTATGCACATCTGTATCCAGAAAGGATCCAAAGAGAGATATCCTTTAAAATGCCATGGGTTTAGACAACCACAGTCAGCTTCTCTGAACACACATTGTATTTCTCCACCAGTGGACAGTGACCTTCGCCAAGCTGCGACTGGCACTCGGTGCGAGCCCAAGGTGCAGACGGCTGCTCCGAAGGGTTGAGATGGCCAGAGAGGCTCCACAGCTGCACGGGGCTCCGTCCCCGGCTCAAAGCGGGCATCCAGAAGAGGAATGAACCGCAGGAGTGCAGATAAAAATTCCCATCTGCCAATGCTGCGTCCGTGCAGCTCCCGCCGACCACGGGCGAAGCCGGGGGGTGTCCGGGGGCCGGACCTGTCAGGGAGGACGCGGAGGTGCTGGAGCGAGTCCAGAGAAGGGAGCAGAGCTGGGGCAGGGTCTGGAGCACAAGTCTGGTGAAGAGCGGCTGAGGGGAGGCTCAGTCTGGAGAAAAGGAGGCTCAGGGGGAGCGTCTCGCTCTCCACAACTCCCTGACAGGAGGCTGTGGCCAGGTGAGGTTGGGTTCTTCTCTCAGATAAAAAGCGACAGGACAAGAATACGGAGCCTCAAGCTGAGCCAGTGGAGGTTCGGGTTGGACACAGGGAGGAATTTTTTCACGATAAAGGGTGATTATGTATTGGAATGGACCGCCCAGGGAGGCGGCGGAGTCACCGTCCCTGAAGGTGTGTAAGGAAAGCCTGGACGTGGCACTCGGTGCCATGGTCTGGT
>VXBI01002866.1:89733-128204 GCA_013397375.1 Toxostoma redivivum | reverse complement strand
TACTACATATTATGACTATATGCAGTCCTGAGCAATACACCTCTTTTTATAATCTAGCACCGATAAATTGGGTGATATTCAACCATAACATCAATAGAATTTTATCTCTCCCCGTTCAACTACAAACAACATATTAATTCAGAATTTCCCCCCTAGGTTCACACACTCTCGATATAAAATAACGCTCCAGTGTCAATTCACTCTGGCAGGCAGCGCTGGAAGTTTGGCAGGGAATGCGCGCTGGTGCGATGCCAGCCTGCGCGCACAAGCCGCGGCAGGGGCGGCGATATCCCAGCCCCGCACCGCCACACAGCTACAGCCCCTGCCTCCCCTTCCTCCTCAGCATCTTATCCATCGTTTCTGCTCCACTAGCTCTTCCTCATCAGTTTTTTGTCCGTTTTTACAGAATTGTTTAGGTGGGAAAGGACCTCTCAGATCATTGAGTCCAACGTAATTGACTGCAGTATCTCAGGCTACTTTAGGACTGCAACAAATACTGCGCTTGCAGACTGGCCTGAAGTGGAAAATAAATGTATTTCTTTCCAGGAACTTTCCCTCTTCCTCCTCCATTTTTAGGACTCGGAATGAAAACTTTTAATGGGACTTTTAAAACTCCTTTTAAAAAAAATCATACCTTATGACTTCCTGCTGCAAGGTTCCAAGTGCCTCAAGCAAACATCTTTGCAGACATCCACACTCGGGCTACTTCTCTTGTGCAATGCTATTGCTAGAGGGAAAAATACTTACATATAGATATATAGACATTAATAGCACAGTTTCATTGTTATGGACTGCTCCTCTGCCAGTTCCTCAGCCAATTAAGTTTTTAAACCTAACTACAATCTCAGCTTTCATTATTAATTAGCACGTTAATATTTAAGTGCCGAGCAATTGTCTACACCTATAGAAACATTAAGAGCTAAGTGGCCAAGTGCATCAGGTTACAGACAAGGCATGGAGCCGGGGGTGTTGGATGGCCGGGGAACCAGCAGGACACAGGGTGGTCAGAAGGGCCATCATCTTGCAAAGCTGACAGGCAGAAGAGCTTTGTTATCCCTTGCCAAGAGTGCAGCAGACCCCAGGAAGATCAAAAGAAAGAGCTGATGGAGCAGGGGCTGCCTATAAAAATCTGCAGGTCATAGGAATAAGGACTGTCTAGGCTGGAGAACAAGGTCTGTCTGGGGAAGAACAGCAGTCAAAGGGCCATCTCAAAAGCTGGGGCTGGTGTGGGAAGGAAGCCATAGAGGCTGTGAAATAATTCTATCTGTTCCAGGAAAACCTCTGCATGCTCAAAAGGAGAAAGCTTTAAATCAACATCCACACTGTCACCAGACACTGCACAGATCTTCCTATTCAAAGAGCTGTGTGATCCTGGCAGCAGGCTGAAATCAAATTTATACAATACAAAAGAAATTCCTGAGTCAAGGATGCCACTGAGACCTAGCAAAGCATGTTAAGCATTGCTTTGCAGAAGATACCTGTATAAAATAAAGCCACATGTCAATAAGCTGAAGGTACAGAAATAATTCGAGGCAAGGTGCCTCTGAGGTCAGGTATCAAGCACTGACTCTTGGAAACTCTTCAGCTGAGAAGGTGCCACCCCCAGCTCTCTTCCTCCCTGCCAGGAAGTGGAGAGAAAACAGGAATCATTGCCTTGACTTGCCCATGAGGAGGAGTTCTTGGATACTGTGAAATGGGAACGGTGAAGGAACATAAGAGACATGAGACAGACTAGGGAAGGACAGGGCAGGTGAGCTGAGGGGCACTTAATGTGCACCAAGGCTTCTCACACCACCACTGTGGTGGTTCACTCAACTCAGAACTCAACTCAGTGCCCACCTTCCCCTGCCTTCCCTGCAGTGTGACCTATGGGGAGAAGGAAGGGCCACAAGGTCCTTGCTCAGTGGGAAGGAGCCACAAGAAAGCTTTTACTGTCCCTCAGTACATGGTCAAAAGGGCCAGATCCTCAGTACTGGGGTTAGATGGATGGAAGCCAGGCTTGGATAACATGTAAACCCTCAGGAGTCTCCCAAGCACAAAACCCCACGTGTGGTGTGTGATGACTGAGTTCAGGGGATCTCATAATCAGCTACAGCAGCTTGGCTGGTGCCTGAGGAGCAGACAGGCCAGGTGGGGCTGGCTCCTCTCTCCTGGACCTGTCCAGAGAGAAGGACAGCAAGACACTTCCCTTTGCAGATCCAGCCCGCGATACCACCAGCAGATGAAGTCACTAGCACCAAATGTCTGCTGCTGAGATGTTCTGCCTCATTAATCTTTTTCAGGGAAAAATCAACAGGGTTAGTTTGTATAGGTGTTTTGAGCCACCTGGGTTATATTGCCTGGAGCAGATTAGGAAATGCAAACCTCTGTTGCTCCCAGACAATGCTGGATGCAGGAGTTACAATAGGAAACTACATGTGTCAGTGTTTTGATGGAACACCACACCCTGAACATGAAATTAAAGCACTTATGCAAGGGATTAAAAATCTTTTTATAGCACTGGCAGGCTTATTTATACAGTTGTAACTGTGTAATTAAATATTTGGGATCTCTTTTTTCCTCCAAAACCGTGTTTAACTGGAAAGATAAAAACACATTTAAACTTCCTTAATTGCTTTTAAATGTCACCACAAATTAAAAAGTGTTTATTCTCAGTCTAATTGACAGTTGCATGAAGATGTCATCCCTCCACCTGAGCACAAAGGCTTTAAGGGAACAGCAATGCATACTTGCATTGCACAAGCTGATTTTATTCTCCTTGCCTCCTCATAAGCACCTCTGTGTACCTTTGATGGCCCTGTGCCTGCTCCCACCTGTTTTCCTGCATGAGAGCTGATAATCCCAATTTCATGTGCTGGTGGAGCAGCCATCAGCTCACTGCAGATGAAGTCTCCTCCTGGAGAGGGGAGGAGCCCTGGTCCCTTGGGAGTAGAAAACCAAGAGCAGTTAAACAAAGCCCAGATGTTTGTTGGGGTCCAATGGAGGACAGCTAACTCCCCTCTGCATCCTTTTACCAGAGACTGTGCCAGGAGAAGATAGAGAATTTGGGGATCATTAACATCTCATCAGAGCTGCACACACTGGAAACCTGACAAGGGCACTGGAGTGGCCATTTCAAATTGACTGGAATTGGATAAAATAATAAATAAATTTTAAAATCTCTTTTTAAAATTCAGAGTAATTTTAAGTTAAAGTGCAAGACTAGTTTGGCAATTTCATGAAGCATCAATGCCCAAAACCAACTTTTGGAAGTTAGAATCCCTGCCCATGGCAAGGGGTTGGAACTGGAGGATCCTTTAGGTCCTTTTCCAACTGAAACCATTCTGAGATTCTATGAATAAAAGCAGTGGGTATTGTTCTGAGCCTTCTCTAAAATATTAGGGTTCAGCACAGCCTGGGAAAAAGAAAGGGAGAAGAGAGACTGCTTTGCTTGGAAAACAAACTCCACAGAGACAGATGGTGCCAAGGAAAAGGGGCAGTACCTACCGTACCAAGATTTTACCTTTTCTTCTCTCTAGAAATAATAGAAGTGTTGGAGATACTGGATTAAAGAAATTCTCGGGCTTCTCACAACAAATCAAGCTCTGTTCAGCTGAGAGGTTGAAACAAGTCACTGTGCTGTGACAGCACGCCAGCCAGGCTGTTGAGCACCTTCTCTTGTACGTGGGTATTAGCCCAAAATAACTCAAGATATTTAGATCACAACTAGCTGACTTTGGAGCAAACCAAGTAAGCTGTGCAGAGACTCTTATGGTTCTATCACTTTCTCACCAGAACATGGGGATTTATTTTAAATGTGTGACCTTTATCAGGTTCCTGCTATGAAAGTAGTTCCTTCTTCATGTGAGCCTTGTGAAAGAGACAAGTCACAGTAAGGATCCTGAACACACCCTTGAGAACTGACCTGGAGAACTTCTAAGTCGTTTGACCTTGACCCCAACTTGGCTGCTGATACAACAGCTACAGAATGAGAACTGCTTTCATGGAAAAGGCTTCTAATTCCTCTCCTGGTGATTCAAGACATCACTCAAATTTACCCAACCTTACTAAAGGAGTAATTGTTGCTGAGTGTCCTCCATGGCTACCAGCTGACACTTCCTTACAGATAACCCCCTTGATGGTTTCCCTTCAGGGCTGTAGGCAACTGCTGCAGAATGCAGGGTGAATTTCCCTTTTGTTCAGAAGGTTTTGGTGTTGTTCAGTGGCAGTAAATTCCAGAGACAACTGAAAGGAAGTACCCCCTGTGTACAGCAATCCTCAGGATCAAAGCTGGTTTGGCAGAGGGGCAGCTCGTGTGACCCCCATGCACAGCTGGCAAAGCTGTGATATTGCATCTGGAGCACAACCAGGAGAGCTTTCAGTGGGGTAAGGACAAGGAGAGAGCAAGCCCAGTCTTTTTTGTGCTCAGCTATTCACATGTCAAGTCTAATTCTATTTCCATGAATACCTCCTGTCTTGGAAGCTGGATCTGTCTGTAATTTTTTAAGTGTCTATAAATTCTTTTAATCTCAAAGGTTTTTATGAATGGACACACTGGCTCTGTGCAGAAATCCTTTCCTTGTTCATTGGGATGGGATCACACCTGGAAATGGGGGGACTGCTTGGCCAGCTCACTGCTCCCAGGGCAGCAGCTCTGCTCACTGATCTCAGCAGGATGAAAGCACAGAGCTCGAGGGAGGGGTGACATGGCTGAAGGTGAAGGAAAACCATGCCACAGTCTGGCCACAGCCCTCAAATTGCCATGATTTTGAGATGGGAGATGGTGTGTTTATAGTCGCTGATACACTGGAGTTCAAACTTCCTCTAGGATGGAGTGAGGGTCTGGAACAGAGGCTGATCAACCAGCACCATTCCTTCAGTGGGAAAATGATTCCTGAACTGTAAAACTAATGATATCCAAACTTGCTCACCCACAAAGATCAACAACTCCAGCTCTAGCAAACTGAGTTTATATGACAGCTAATTTCTACTGCACATTCTGGTTCTGCTCAGCTCAGTTTGTCCCAGATTCCCCTTCTACAGATGATGTAAACATCTGAAAACTAAACATCCTATCACCCTTGGAGGAAATCAATTAGGCCAGGAAATTCTGAAGGTGAATTCCAGCACTCAGGTGTTCCAGCCAGCACATGAGGAGTGGGACAGTTCCCAGACTGCCATGCCTTCCCCTGCAGTGCCTGGCTGCACTCACGTCACCAGGAGCCTCCTCAAACACCACCCTCTTCTTTAATCCTGCACATGAAGGGGATGCTGTGCTCAGTCTGGAGTGAGAAGGGAAACTGATCCCTTCTTAACTGGGATGCTCCTGCCCAGAGCCAGCCCAGAACACAAGCACAGGAAGGCATGCAGGACATGTTTCAAAGAGCCAGACCATCCTCTGAGTGACTTGCAGCAAGAACAAACACTAAGCTGCTGCTCTGCATATTCACAATGCACATTTACCATTAAATTTTGCAGCTCTTACATTTTTAAACAAGAGTCCAGACTGGAAAGGAAGTTATTAGCACCCTGACTTCACCTTGCCATGAAGCAGCTCCCTCCAATGCTTCCAGCTGTGCAGAAAAAAGTCCTTCAGGAAACTCAACTCACTGCAGGTGCATTCTTCAGATCTTGTTAAAATATTCCTCATCATCCTCTTTTTGGTAAATGAGCTTTTGTAGTTTAGCCACGGGATTAAATAAATATTTCTAATAAAAAAAGATATGAAGGATTTTTACTTTTTAATCCGACTTTGAAGACAACAAAAGTTTCATTGGAAAAATCTCTAAAAGACGACATGAATGTATCTAATCACTCGCCTATAGTATCAGAAACAAGGATCATCAGGACCTGGGGAAGGTCCCACCAAACATCTCCACAGGGTGTCAGTGTTATTTCAAATTTGGGTAATTTTTTGCTAGAATCAGACTAATTTATCACCACGTTATTTTTATGAGTCTGTTCCTCAGAGAGCAGCTGCCACCACAGAGTTTTGCCCATATTTTTCATTCTAATTAAATTAAATTCATTTAATTAAAACAAAATGCCTTAAAATGGGGAGATAGAAACACATAATCATTGTGGTCTAGGGGCAATGGGAGATTCCAGAGGGATCTGCCATGGGATCACCATTGTAAATCTGCTCCCAGTTTGGTGCTGAGATTCTCAGTGGCTGCTGGGCAGTGATCTTCCAGCAGGTGATCCAAAGCCCTTCCCCAGGCACCAAGCCAGGGCTCTGTGTCCTTTCCCTGACATGGCCACCACAAGCATCTCTGGCACTTCAGGAGTCTGCCCCGACCCATCCAGTGTTTGAGAGCCATTCAAGAGCTGACTCTGAGGCACAACAAAGCTGTTAAGGTCGACCCTTGCCAAAAATTATTTTCCAGACATGTTACAACCATGGCAGTGCTGAAACAAGGTCCCAGTGTGCTGTGGCAGCCGTGGCAGATGTGTGCTGTGACACACAATATCCCCCCCAGCGTGGGTGCCCCAAGGGCTGCTCCAGCCAGCTCCAGTGCCTCTGCAGGGCTCTGCTGGGATGCCCTGGGATCTCACTGATCCTTGTTCCTGATCCAACAGTCCTCTTCCCAGCAGCTTTCTTCATCTTCCAGTGGTCCAGCCTTCTACAACACTCATATAACAGGTTCCCTTCTAACCTGTAATTAAGAGTTACTGGAAGCACTGTTGGATGTCCAACAGGGGTGACTCCCGAGCCAGGAAGTTTCTACAACTATTTACTGCTCAGCATTTCAGCACTTTATCATAATATTCTAAAATGTGCCATTTCTTATCAGTGTTAGGGACATCATCCTGAAGAACTTCTCCTGAAAGCAGCATTCAAGAATGTGCCTGTAACAGGCAGCAAACAGCATATTGTGTTGGCCCTGCACAGAACATGTCCTGCCTCAGATATCAGGCAGCAGTCTGGCAAACTGGGGGTGTTTCTCAGCAGGACCATCACTTTAAGCTGTCCTTGTCATAGTCCTCACCATTTATCCTCCCACCCCTCTGCCAGCCTTTCAGATGTGCCAATACCATGGCCTGTGAGGCTGGGCAATAAGTTGAATTGCAGAACTGACTTAAATTAAAAATAATCTGGCATAAAAGTAAGTCAGTATATATTTAACCAAGATTAACAATCCCATCCAATTCACCAACTTCTCAGTAGTTGTGCCACCAGGACCAAGTGCAGGAGGAGCACTGGGTGTGAAGGAGGCACTGGACATTTAAATCAGTGCAATTCAATTTATACCCTGGAGTCTGACTTACCATAAACAAAGAGATGAAACCTTAGATCTCCAAAAATGCCCAAGAATTCACCTTCCCATAGACCACAAAATGGTTTGGGTTGGGACATTAAAGATCCTCTCATTCCAACTCCCTGACATGGGCAGGGACACCTTCCACCATCCCAGGTTGCTCCAAGCCCCATCCAACCTGGCCTTGAACACTTCCAGGGATGGGGCAGCCACAGCATCTTTGGGCAGGCTGTGCCAGGACCTCTCCACCCTTACAGGGAAGAATTTTTTCCAGATTTCAGGATTTTCATGTTCTAACATTTTCATGCTTATGTCCTACATAAGCAAAGAAGGTCAACAAACAGCAACGTGTCCAGAGGAGGGCAACAGAGCTGGAAGGGAGCTGGGGCTGCTAAGTCTGGAGAAAAGGAGGCTCAGGGGACACCCTATTACTCTCTACAATCACCTTTTAGGCAGTTATAGCCATGTCAAGCTCCTCTCCCAGCTTCATAAGTGATGGGACAAGAGGAAATGGCCAAAGTTGCACTAGGGGAGGTTTCCATTGGGTATTAGGAAAAATTTCTTCATGGAAAGGGTTGTCAAGCCATGGACAAGGCTACCAGGGAGGTGGTAGAGCCACCACCCTTGAAACTGTTGAAGAAGCATGTATGTGGCACTTAAGGACACAGTTCAGAGGTGAACAGTGTGGTGGTGTTGGGGGAACAGTTGGACTTGATGATCTTAGAGGTCTTTTCCAACCTTGGCAATTCCACGATTCTAGGACAGCTGGTTCTTTCTGCTTTCCCACGCCACAGAGAGCAGGGCACCAGCCTCACAGCAAGCCCAGCTCCTGCTCAAAGCTACCTGGTGGTCTGCAGAACATAAAAATATTTTGGAACATCTGCACTGGATGATGGCAGAGAAGGAATATTGACTGGGAGCGCTGCGGCTATTTCTTAAGTCTTTAAAAACAAAACATCATGGCAGCTATTTAATATGGCTTTTGAAAATTCAAATATTGACAGAAGGAAGTTTTCCAAAGGATGCCAGCAGCTTTTGCAGGAATCCCAGTAGTCGAAACACTGCGGTGTCAGATGTGGGCAGCAGCACAACCAAGCCCACAAGGTCCACACAGAATTTCCAGCACTTTGCCCTCTGCAAGGCATGCCCTGGAGCTGGGGGTGGCCAGGGCTGCAGGGTGGAAGGGAGAAGCTAAAATGCCCCAAGGAACTACAGTCACACATGCCAAATCCTGCCTTTTACTGGGAAAGGGAGAGAGCGACTTCACTCTTTACCTCCCCTTCCCCACTCCCCCTGCCCCAAACGGACAGATGTGACTTTGCAAGAAATTAATTACAGATGGAGGCTGAAAAAAATATAAAGGACCCCCCCCTCCATCAGCCACAAGGCTTTTTCTTTTTCCTCTGCAGACTTGAGGATGGATGGGGTGACCTGGGAAAACTGGCAGATGGAAAACCCATTACAGATGTGAGGTTTGGAGAATAAGGCTGAGGGACAATTTGAGAGTTGTAAATTCTAACTTTGGGGGTTTAAATGCATTGCTTAGCAACACAAAACAAATAGGAAACAAGAAGCCTCATGAGAGAGAGACGCTTAAATATTTCAAAATCCCTATTTGAGCTGAAGACTACATTACCAGAGACCTGAGGGGCTGCTATTCAACAGTTACAGTCAAGTAAAAATGAAAATGAGGACTGTAATCTCATTTCCACACCAAAATGTACATAATTTATTTTGGTCAAGGAAAATAGTTATTTGTTTGTTCCTGTTCTGCATGGTACAAACGTGAATAAGATCAGAATACACAATGAAATTTTAAGCATTTTGCTGCCCAGGAAAGATTGTCATAACATGTTCAAATATAGGCAGGGAAGCTGCTTTACTGGGTATATATTGTATATGATCATTGCTACCATATGCCTGACCCTCGCTACATGGTCCAATGCCATTTTATGCTGCTGCATAAATCATCTCCTAAAACTCCTGACATCTCAAAGGATGGCAGGAGCCTCCATCTCCAGGGAGAAAGGAGAAGGATGAAAAAGAACAGATCACCTGGAAACAAATGTTGAACATTTTACACTATTTCTTCACCATGAAAAGAGTAAGAGGGAAGGAAAAACAACAACAACAAAAAATACATTTCCAGATTTTTTTCATCTACTGAAACAGTAGAAATAACAAGTAAAGCAAAGTATGAAGCTTCTGAACAAGACTGAGGCCAAAGCCTCACCTTCTGCAGGGAAACATGAAGGAAAAGTTCATTAAATATTAAGAAAAGAAATTCCCAAGGAAGCAAAATTAATTTCAAAAATTCTCTTCTTTGCAGAGCCTGTAAAAGCAGTTCATCAAAGGCATACATACATTTTTATATATATTAAAAAAAGCAAACATCAGGTAGTTGTTTGCCTTATTCTGGGACATCAGCCCATGGTGTCACCTCTGGGGTGTCCTGAGCTGGATGCAGCATCACTGATCCTCTCTTGAACTGCTGAACATGACATCATCCTGCTGCTTCATGAAGGAGGGACACATCAGTGGAGTTCAGAAATAACCCAGACATTCCCACTTGGTTTTGCTGCTTGAGCAAGAAGGGATATGGCAGGCCCACAGTTTCTGAGGTTTTTTCCTTTTCTTTTTGGTTTTGTTTTTTTTTCTTATCTGAGAAAAGCCAAGCACAGAAATCCAACCATAAATAACCTGAAATAACTAATGCTTGCAAGAGTTAAAAACAGTAGGAAACCTCATGGGTGGCTTAGAACTCCAGGCCAATAAAACCAGCTGTTCATATAAATACTTAACTTTTGAAATCAATGAAAAAACTAGAAGCACAACGAACACATCTTGCTTAATCCAATGGCCAGAAATATGGAGAGAAAAGAGTACTTAGAGAAAAAGCATTCTGACAGAGAATCATGGATTGGTTTGGGTTGGAAGGGACTCTAAAGATCTAATTTAACTCCTCCCAATCCTAGTGGATACCTTCCATAAACCAGGGTGCTCCAAGCCTTGTCCAAACTGGCCTTGGACACTTGCAGGGATGGGGCAGCCACAGCTTCTCTGGACAACCTGTGCCAGGGCCTCACCAAAATCACAGGGAAGATTTTCTTCCTAATATCCAGTTTAAATCTACTCTCTGTTGGTTTGAATCCATTCCCCCTTATCCTGTCACTCCACCCCCTTGTAAATAGTCTGCATTTTTCCTGTAGGTTCCCTTCAGGTACTGGAAGGCCACAATGGGGTCACCCCAAAGCCTTCCCTTTTCCAGGCTGAATAATCCCAATTCCCTCAGCCTTTCCTCACAGCAGAGCTGTCCCATCCTCCTGATCATCCTGGTGCCTTCTCTGGGTATCTCCATCAGGTCCATGTCCTTCCTGTGTTGGAACCCTGGAGCAGGAGGTGGCTCTGCAGGTGGGGAAGTGTTTCTGTACAGATCCTCAGCAGTTCATAAGCAGCACTACATCAGCTGAAATTACCAGATGTAAAGACCACAGAGAAGACTCAAAGATCCAACTGTGGTTCATCTCCTGGCAGCAAAAGATGTTCAAAAGGCAACTAAATACTGTTTTGAAAGTTTTCCAGAATTCCCTTGGATAGCTAAGGGTCTGGTATTCCAGGATTAAAAAGGCAAGGAAGCCTGGCATCTTACATCATAAGAAAAGCCCTTATTCTACTCTCTGCAAAATTCTCATGGGTCTTTGATGCAAAACACAGGAAGCAAAATGAAACACAAATTCATTTTTTTCCCCTTTGCCAGCTGCTTCTCTTTGCAATGAAACTTCTTTTCCTGTCATGTTTCCATCACAGATGTGTTGTGAGACCGGCCTGCTGCAGCACTGCTGCCCAGCCTGGCTTGCATATTTTTGGCAGAGAGTGGCATAGAGGAGGCATAGTGAAAAGTGAGCCTCTCTCTGTTGGATTCTTTCCTGGATAAAGGCAGGAGTTCCTAGCAAACCCCACGTGCTTGTGGCCAGAAGGCTCCCCCAGCCAAGGATGTGACACCATGTCACTTGACACAGGGAGCTTAACAAAGGGAAAAAACCCTCAGAGTTTACTCGTGCTCTTGGCTGAAAACAGGCTGCTAAAAACTGCACTCGAATTAAAGGGCATTGTAGTGTGGAAACTGAAATCTCATCAGATATTCCACTGGAAAATAAAAGGAGCAGCTTCTCCAAGTGCAAGGCAGCGCTGCTGCTCTTGGAGCGCGGGAGGGAGGGAGGGAGAGCCAGGGGCTGAGCAGCCTGCCCGGCTGAACAAGGCTCACTTTTCTGGGAACTTGCCACTGTTGGTGAAACCCTGACTTTGACACGAGCTTCAGGCCGAGGAGATAGATGTGGGGCAGGAGAAATGACAGGGAAAAAGAGCACGGAGAGAGATAGGAGGGGAAAGGGGCTGCTCTGTTTCCAAACCACTGCCTGGCCCATCCCTTGTGAAAAGGCCCCTTCAGCCAGACCTATCTGTCAGCCTCTGACCTGTCTTTCAACATTATGATGCTCTTTGATTTTATTCATTCCTGCCGGAGGTTTTGCTTAAACATAAACAGCAGAGCATTTCAGCCGGAATTAAAAAAATACAAATAAAAGAAATGAGAAATTCCCCAAGCCTCTAGGCACATTTTAAAACACATTAAAAATGATATGACAGTACCAGCTTCATGCATACCACAGCTGCAGTGATTCGCAGCAAAAGTAGGGAAGGTTGAATGTGCTAGTGTTTTGTTTTAAAATATGAGCTTCACATTCAGAGAGATCTCTGCAACACCAAAACCTGAAGGAGAGAGTAAGAAATTCAGTGACTCCCACCTTTCCCATCTTGATATTTCTGCTTCTCCATGTGCAGGGCAGGTTGGACTCTGGGAGAGCAGAAGCTTTTGTGAGGTCCCCAGGACGTTGGGAAACACAGGCAGCTTTACACTAGGATTTACAACCAGTAGGTCAAGAACAACTCCAAAGGTGTTTTATTACTTGTGATGAGGGACTATCAAAGGAGCCACAGGCTTCTTTGCCAACTGTTTGGTGTTACTCCTTTAGTTCTTATTGGCAACCCTCTAGGCTATTGCTCTATTTTTCTTTCCCCCTCCCACTCGCTTATCTTTCATCTTCCAGTCTCCAACATTAACTCAATTTCATGTTGGAAATTAATCTGCACAAATGCTAAAGAAATTCAGCCTCTAATAAAGAAAAGTAGAAAAGAAAAAAGGCAGCAGGTCAAGTACCTGACACACACAGAGGCCAGGATGCTACTCCAGCACTTTATTACAACACTGGTTGTGCAAACAGAAGATGAGATCTTGAGTTCTTTTAAATGAGTCACCAGTAAAGGCAGAAAGCTTTTTTTGCATAGATTTTGACATTCCTGTTTTCTGGTTTGAAACATGGCCAAAGGATGAACATGGATGATTTTCCTTTGGTAAGCACAGGGCTTTAATGACACGTCCCACCTTGTGATTAACAGCAATATCTTGGCTTCTTGATTCTTCTGACACGAAGACCAAACAGTGTTGGAAACTGTATATATTTACTATATCCTTCTGCTTTTAGCATTTTTCAAATACTGCCCAAAATAGAAGTTCAGACTTGCATTGTGACTGGCACGTGTACAATCACTGTGGGAGAAGAAAGATTAAGAAATGTGAGTATTGACTGACACTTGTTTGCCCTGTGTGAAAATAAAGAGGCCCTGGCCAGGGCAGTTATGTGCTATAGCATCAGTAGAGATGGACTGGCTGCCTGTGTAACTTAAACAAAAATGGGGAGACAGAGGTGGTCTATGCTGTTAATCTATACTGGAGGATTTAGAAGCAAATAAAGCTCTATTAATCTTTTCTAGCTTGTATGTACAGATGTTTTACTTTTTGTAACACTATTTCAAGTTAAACCCAGATGGTGTAAATCAAGCTGTAATGCTCATTAAATCTAATTTCCAAAAAAGCATTTATTCCAACCCTCCATCATTTCAAGCAGTTCAGCAGGGCAGAGCACCCACCCTGAGCAAGGATTGCACATGGCACACTTGACTCTGGCAAGGGAACACAGTTCCAGCAGTGGCTCTCTGCAAATGGCTCCTCCAGCCAAGGCTCAGACTTCCAGACAAGGAGTCACCGGTGTGTGTAAAATGCACCCAATTTCTAAGCTGACAACAGCCACAAGTACTGGACCAAATACATTTTTTTCCTCTCAATAGTTACAAGGCATTTTGGGAACCAAAACACAATTTTTAAAGTATAACCATTTTTCTTCTTTTTTTCTTCTTTTTCTAAATTGTACCCTCACCAAGAATTCCTCATGTTTATAAAATTGCCTGTACATCTTTTCCATGGATTACACTGTTTATAGTGACCATTAAATTCTACACAGACCACTATGTAAATGACCAGTTAAGCCTGAGCAAACATCCACCTTGTTTTTCCAATCCCACCATTACTTTTACATTTACTCCTGTTTATCTGCTGTCTTGCAATGCCTTTTCTTGGCCTTAAAACCACATTAACTTGCTCCTGCAGTCCTTTCTATAAGCAAATTGTTTAAAAGAAATACCTATGTTTTTATGTAATAAAATGTGAAGAAGCAAAACCCCAAAGATGAAGTCCAGTGTAAATCATGATGGAACACTGATAATAAACGAACCTTATTCATGCCAGATAAAGCAACAAATCCTAATTTAACACACCAAATAATTTATCCTTAGCCAGAAAGACACTCAGACATTCAAACAGACGTCTTTGTACATACGGAGTAGTTGCCAAGTCTCCATACTTGAATGATCTCATAGACTCTGGAAAAAAAAAAAAAAAGAAAAACAAAACATTTTACCATACTAGCTGAATACACAGGGGCAGAAAAGGACCAAAATGAAAGCATTTTACTGGCCTGGACCCTAGTACAGATCTGTAAACAAGTGTGGGGAAAAAGTATGACCAGAAAGTCACAGAGAAAAAACAGAGCTAAGCAAAACCTTCTTTAAATTTCCTGGCCTGTAATGGTGCTATCTATGAAGCAATGAGGAATAACTACCCCTAAATACCTGCTGCTGTTGTTCTTTCCCCAGCTCACATCAAGCTTAACTCATACTTCTTTCTGAAACATACTTCTTTCTGTACAAGAGCACGGAGTGACAGGACAAGGGGTAATGGGTTCACACTGACAGAGTGCAGGGCTAGATGGGATATTGGGAAGAAATTCTTCCCTGTGAGGGTGGCAAGGCCCTGGCACAGGTTGTCCAGAGAAGCTGTGGCTGTCCCATCCCTGGAAATATTGGATGGGGCTTGGAGCAACCTGGTCTAGTGGAAGGTGTCTCTGCCTGGCAAGGGGTGGGAAGGAGATGAGCTCTAAGGTCCCTTCCTGCACAAACCACTCTAAGATTCTGTGGAAAGGTCTGCAGCAGATGATGATCACTGCTGGAGAAGTTAATGCATAAAGGCAGTAAAGTTTTCCTCTGAATCATCAGGAGAAGGTGATCAGTTTTCACCTACAATGCCTTTTCCTTTTGGTGTGAGGAGTGCTGAGTTAAAAGGGTAAGGGAACAGGGGACAACATGGATACAGGCAAACAAGAGGACATTGATCCATGTGCTGCTAGCTAGGAGAAATATCTGTGTGCTGCCCAGTTGGCTTGGGCTGAGGACTGAGCACAGATAGTTACTGAGCTCAGCTTGGTTCCCAGCTGTGTACACTGGATCTGATCCTCCACTTGGGTAAATTTCCAGCTCGATTAGGCTGTGGATGATGACAATTTTACCAGCTGGAGACTGGCTGCATTTGGGGTTCCCAGAAACACGGTGGAGCCTTGTAATCGGGCAGCTGCACATGTAAAACCAACCCTGAGAAATCACACGAGGTACACCTCACCCTGCTCAGGTGAGACACAGGCAAGCAAAAATCTCAGGTGTAAACAGCAACTGATCAGTTTGGATTTCAACTTTGTCAGCTGTTAGGTCAGAATGGGCAGAAATTCCAAACGTGCCACATACTCAAACTCCCAGATGACAAGAGAGACTGAAAATTATAGAACTGAAAATGTGAATTTTCTTGAAGCCTTACATCCTGTTATCCACCTGTAACTCAGCATCTCCCTATCCTGCTGCTCATGAACGAGAAGAGAGACCTCAGATGGGAGAACCAACCCTATCTCAGCACCTCACCCCCCCTCAGCCTCCCCAGCTGCTCCCACCACAAGGCCCCCAGCATTCCATAACATTGGATGGCACTGGCAGGGCTGTGTTGGTGTGTCTGAGCTGGCAGGGCACAAGCCCAGCTCTGTCTGGGTGGGAAGAGCAGCCCAGCCCAGCCCAGCAGTCCTGGCTCACTGCACACCTGCAGGGACTCCATGCTCACCCCACAGCTCTGGAATCTCTCTCCCCAGCCCCCTCTGCATAAATCAAGCAGCAGGGAGGCTCAGAAACATGACGAATACGTTGGCTAGAATATCTCCTGCTGTAAAGACACAGGAGGAAGAGGGATACTAAACTAACCTTGCCTTGGATGGAAAAGCAGCTGGAATTTTATGTTCTTGGAAGCCAGCCCTGGCTGTTCAGACATGGATCTGCCAGGGAAGTCCCCAGTGGAGGCATTGCTCATTCTCCAAAACTAAAACGTCAAGAGAAAGCCCTGGAAATCATTAAGCACTCTGTTCAACGTTTCTTGAACAATCTCAGGCAGGGGAAAAAAAAAAGTCTCTCAACCAGACAAATTCTCAGTGTTAATATAAAACAGAGGGGGGATCACCAGCAATCTGAAGTGGAATTTTGCTAAATTGTGTCAATCTGAAATGATTACAACATCAAACCAGCCTCTCAAAAAAAAAAAAAAAAGCTAGGAAGAAAGCTAGGAAAAGATAACAAAACACAAGAGTGTTTGGCCTGGGCTTTCAGGGTTCACTATCACAGCCCACCCAGTGCAACTGCCCTGCTCAGCTGCACCCCCCATACGTGGCAAACTGTGCTTGGTCACCAGGAACTCCCAGGGGGAGAGAAATGCAGCTCAAACAGAAGGCAAAAAGAAAACCTTCCCTGGAGAAGAGCTAGCAGATCCCACAGAAGCTGTGCCTCACGGGCACAGCTTGGAAGTACACCACTACTTTTTCCTAGGGTTCAAATTAAAAAGAAAGGAGGTAATTTTGCCATCTGCCACAGAAGCACAGCTCTAGAAAAAGCGTGTGTGAGTTTTAATCCTACACTGATTTAGACACACAGCCCAAGTGGCTTTTATGAAAATACATTTCTGGAGTTTGTTCTTTCCAGCCTTTCCAGGGTGAGGGAAGGTTTTCTCACAGATGTCCTGCTTCTCCAAACACTTTGTTAGTGAAGTGCCTCCTAAATCACTGACACAGTCAGTGTGGAAATACACACCACAGGCACCACCACCTTCCACTACAAACACAAATTAAGTCATGCCCACTGAAATAACTAAAAAACCCACTGGCCATTTTTGTAAGAAGAGAAGTAAACTTGGTAAGCAGCAGGTTAAACTGGATAGGGTTTTTTGCTTGATGTGTTGTAAGAAAATAAGGTTCTGTATTTTATGAGCTGAGTAAATGGGTTGCTTATTGTTGGCTGATCCAGTAGGTGCCGGAAACAATTCCTCTTTTTCTGTGTGATCCAGAAAGCATTTGGCAATCTCTTTTGGATGAAAGCTGTATCAAGGGAAAAAGAATCACTATGTACTCAAGTATCAGGCTCTCAGGAGTCTGAGAGTGCTAATTAAGATCAGCTAAGTGCTCTGCATTAGCTAAACCTGATTTTTTTTTCCCCATTTAGGATCAGTCACATTTCTTAAAATGCTGGAAAACACAGGTAACAATGGTCCTACTGAGGACTGCTGCAGGCTGATGAAGCTGTTAATTCTTGTGGCAACAGAAAAATAAACTTTATTCTGTTCCCTGGATGCCTGGACAGGTTCTACCTGAAAAGCTGCTATGGAGCAGATGGAAGGGGCAGGTTTTGAAGCAGGATGGAAGACAGCGACCAGAAGGATCCCCAAAAGCAGCCTTGAGGGAAGCCTGGCACAACCAACTTCCTTGAGGGCTGGGGAAAGAAAGAGAGAGGCACAAGTCTGAGGTGCTAGTGAGGATTTCCCAAATTTGTTTATGCACATCTGTTATTGGACACATTTCAGCAGAAAAGATAGATACTGGTTTAAAAAAAACACAACAAAATGAGAAATAGCCTTTGTGCATTGGGATGAAACACCTCTTCTTAAACCAGGCCTCCAAGCAGAAACTAACCACATTTATTCCAATATCTAGCAGCATACATTGGATTTAAGTTGACAGAAATAAAGAAGTTTTATCCTCCCACAAGCTGACTGGTATAGCAATTTTCATCTAAAGTAGGAGCAGATTACCAGGACAAACATATTCACAGGGATTTCCTGTCAAAAATCACTCTAGTACAAAGATATTTTAGTGGCAGAAGGGAAAAAAAAGCTCACTAGTCACACCAGCAAAATATTATTTCCATTTAAAATGAAGAGCGTGGCAGCTCCAGTTTAAGGGAAATTAAAGTGTGTTGGCACTGTCAACTAACTGTAAACCACTTGAAAGCTTGGTTTAATTTTTAATTAAAAATATAATACAGGAACAGGACATACTGTCAATACTTTTACAGATCCAATCCCACTTTCCATGTGTGCTAATGGAACCCTTACAGTTCTTGATTCACAAGACTTCAATTTGTGTTACCACAAGAAATGTGTTATGACTCCAAAACCTCAGCTTGATCTTTCAGGGAAAATTAAGAGCATTTTTCTGTGGTTTGCAACTAATTATACAAAGTTAATAGTACAAAATATCTGTTTTCCATTGTTCTGATTAATCTTTAATACCAACAAAGGAACCAGAGTCCAGCTTTGGAGAAAGTGTATCAATTAAAGTTTATTTTCAGAGTAGCTGAGACCTCCATGATTTAAATTAGGATAAACAACTCGGAGATATTTGAAACCTCAGATTCTTTGATGTTCAGATATCGTAACGTGAATTCTCATTTTGCAAACTCAAATTTTGATAGAAGGTGTAACCAGAGGAAAGGTTTCAGAATTGCACCATTGTGGGCCTGCAGTACAACTGGACTCAGTTTTTTTGTACTAATATATGATTTTAAAAAGAGTCTTTAGAAGATCGGTTTTGCTTCAATATTTAACAGTCTGAGACTGTTCATAAGAGACCACAGGCCAGAGAAGTCTTCTCACATTGCCAAGCTGTGCCTTGTGGCATTGCAGACACCTAACTGATAGTGGCATTTCTTTCATGACCTGATGAAGCCCCACAAAAACCCCCACACTTATGGGTTTGCTCCCTACTGTTCCTTTGAGGAGCTGTAACAGAAACTTGCCCTCCTTGATGTGGTGAAACCTATCTTTTATCTACAGCCAGATTGTACACATCTGCTCATGTGACAGTATTCTCTTATTTTCTATGTTTCTTTTCCATTTCTTGCGTTCCAGGACATGCGTAAAGAGCAGCTTCAAGTTTCAGACTGTGGGAATAATATATTTTTGAAATACTGAAGTGAATTAGGAAGTAGATTTAAAACAGTAACATAACCTTAAAATATGGAGTGTTGTGTGCCTAAATTGCTCTTTTAAAGAACCAAGAGAAATTAAAATTCATCTAGTTACCAACATTCAAAACAGCATTGACTTAATCCAATTTGTTATTTCCTTGCCAGCAGCGTATTTTTACTTTAATCTTACTGTCTATTACATTTTCATTGCATATCCTTGACACTGAAGGAACAAATGCTGGGTTGATATTATCAGAGCATTCAGTGTCATTATCTGACTAGAAGTGACAGGCAGAACAACATATTAAAGAACTCTTGCTTAACTAAAGGACTGGATGAGCTCAAGGTGAAGCAGTCTGATGCATCCCAAAAGACTCCTTTGCAAGTTCTTGCTGCATGCATGGCAGGAGGGACCCCCCCATATTTGCTCATTTACATTCAGTGCAGAAAAAGCAGCACTTCAAGGATCATATGGCAACACAAAGCACTCAGAGAAAATAATAAATGTGCAAGCCTTGTTGAATTTGTGACCTCCTTTTACTCTTGAAAAATGGGGGAATATGGGGGAAATTGAGAGTTTTTCATACTTTCCCTTTTAAACTTTGATCTAATAAATAATCTTTCCTTACTGTTTTATTTGAATAAACTATTTTACTCATATTTTCCCTGGCCACTTTTGTGCAGACAGAATGGCAAGAGGAACACAGGGCTACCCCTTCTGAGACTGGCACGAGACTGAGCAGGAGCAGTGGGCTCAGTCATCCAAATGCATCATTAACCTTGGGAGCATTACTGATGAGCTACTGGAAACCCTTCAGCTCAGTCAGCTTTGTCTAGAGACTTGCTTTTATTTTTGATATTTTAAGCTTCTTTGAGTGCAAGAGATGGTTCTGTCAGCACAGAGCCACACAAAATCCCTGAGGTTCCACGTCCACAGACACCAACCTACAGCCCTGGCACTACCAGGATTTAAGTGATTTACCTTACCTTGGATTTTTCTTGGGCTGACTGCCTGAGACACACAAGGTCACTGATGGGCTCTACCTCCACACATCATCAGTGTCAAAAAGTGATTTAAAACAGGGTAGCTGAGAGATTTTGGCTAGAAGCACCAGGGCAGACGTGCTCTGACAAGGTCTTCCTTGATTATTTTATGCATCTATGACCCATTGGAAAATGCACTGGATATCATTCTCCAGCCTGCACAATGAACACAACATTCACTGCTTCTCTGATGTGCCTCAGTTTCTCCATGTGTAGCACAAGAACAAGACACCAGTTTCCTCTCTGGAGGGCACTCAGACTGATGGATGAATCCCAAGGGAAGAGCAATCATATGAACTGCTTGCTGATATTCTGAACTGGGCAGTAAGGCATCACCACATTCTTTAGGAACAGCTTCCCCTGGAATCTTATAACCAACAAGGTACTGGATTTTTCAGCTCTCATTTGGACAAATGTGACTGGAAGAAGAGCAGCACAACAGAGGGGATTTAGCAAGATGTTGTTTAGTAAATATTCATTAGATACCAGAGTAGAAAGCTTGATATATCTATGTACTTCAGAACCTGAAGGGAGCTCACAAGACAGACAGAGACTATTTGCAAGGGTGTGGAGTGACAGGAAAAGGGAGAATGGCTTCAAACTGGTAAGGGGACAGGTTTAGATGGGATATTGGGAAGAAATTCTTCCCTGTGAGAGCTGAGGGCCTGGCACAGGGTGCCCAGAGAAGCTGTGGCTGCCCCTGGATCCCTGAAAGTGTCCAAGACCAGGCTGGACGGGGCTTGGAGCAGCTTGGGGTAGTGGAAGATGTCCCTGCCCATGGCAGGGGGTGGAATGAAACAACCTCTAAGATACTGTGCAATCCAAACCATTCTGGGATTCTGTAAAATTAAATTCAAAATTGTGTGCAAGAACCCTATATGTTGACATTTCATGAACTCTTTTAACTCCTAAAAGTAATAGTATACAGATGTCTCTGACAAGATGTGAACCAAGAGTTAACACAAAGTCTGGGGTATATTTGAGATTGGCACTGTGTTGGTGTGTTCATACCACATTCGTTCTGCTCTTTTTCATCTTACATCTTTTTCATCTTACATCTTTTTCATCTTACAGCTTCTTTTCAAAGAAAACGAAAGATTAGCAGAAACATTTTCACTATTAAGCCATTATCCTATTGAATGAAATTGAGAAAATGAAACTGTAAAGCTGTCAATACACAGAAGTCATTAGGAGTCAGAACTTACCTGGCTAAAAGTTCACTCACTGTGTGTTTACTCTTTCCTCTGAAGCCTCTGATACAGGTGTCAGAGACAGGGATTTAGAACAAAAACAGCACTGGTGTAACATCATAGAATTTAATACTGATGGGGACCTGATTACAGAGGTGAGAGTGACCCTGGTTTGGTAACTACTATACACAGTATTTTAGGTATGTAATTCTAATCAGAAGTTCATAAAATGCTTGCCAACACCAAGTATCCCCAAATCACGAAATCATAATAGATCCTAATTACCCCATTTTGATTGTCTTGCTTTGAGTAAGTCTTAGATTCATGTTTATACTCATTAAAGAGAATCGTGCTGTTCCAGCACCAAGAACTCAGGGTTTGCATTTGCTTTTCCCAGTTCTATCATGGTGTGTTACTGAACTACTCACACCACCACCAGTTTGTCTCTGAGCCACTGCTTTGGGACTGCTCCTCTATGAGGGAATGGCTGTTTCAGTATTCCAGTCACTCTGGAACATTACAGCAGATCTGCAGAGTCAGGCAGTGAGAACAGGCCACAGTTTACCCTTAGCAGTTTCATGCCATCTCCAACAAGCAATGCTTTGGTTAAATGTTTAGCTGCTCTGTTATTTGACCTTAGAACAATTCAGCTCCTTATCCCTTTTCCAAATGAAAGTGACACATCTTCCTATCTGAAAAGAAAATGAAAGATAGATTAGCACTTTGCTGCTGGCTATGTTCTTGTACAAGGTTTCTCTTTAGCTTAATAAATGTCTTGGACTCACTTTGTGTTTTGATACACATAAACCCACACATTTTTAACCTGAAAAAAAAAAAGCTTTTATTTTGCCCTTTGCAGATCTCCTTTGAGCAGGCCCTTTCCAATGTCTTAGAATTAAAACAGTATCTTCTTATACACTGGAATTATTAATCAGGTGCTTGACATGCTTTATCACACTATACACATCATAGAAAAAACACTCCTCTAACAGAGCAAGATGAAGACATCCAGTAAAGGCCAATTTTGCACAGCAGCAACTCATACCAGCTCAGGGAGACAAGCAGAAAGTTTTAATTTGGATCTGCATTTTGTCCTTAAGTACCAAATTGAACTAAAAATGGGAAACTGAAGGAGACAAAGATAAGTATTACCCATGTAAGGATGTATGTTTCAGTATTAATGCTCAATTAAAGCAAAAAACGAATAAAACTAATAAAAATATTACTCACAAGTTAGAAGCACGGATTAAATCTTCTGTATTCAATTTATTTGTTAATATAAAGACCATAACCCTGCTCTGTTCTGTCAAAACATGTGGGTATCATCTGTTTACATCTGGCTGTCTTCTGCTCCCACTTTCTTTACCTAACATTCTCACTTACAAAAACTAGTATAAAAAAAAAGGAAAAAGATCATCTTCTTTAAGCTGGGCTATCTCATACATCTGTGATTCAGTTTCTCTGTTTTTCCCACAGATGTGAATCCCTCCCCCTGCACTCTGCTTTCTTCCCATGCAAAAGGAAAAAAAGGCAAACTAAAGATGAAGTTACAAAACCAAGGCAATTTCAATTCTTTCAAATCTTACTGGTTCATAAAGAACATTCATTTGCTGGACTCAGCATATGCACATGGGAGAAGATAGCAGAAGTATATCCAGAATGAAAACCATTCCAGTTGGGAAGCAAGGAAGGGATCAGCTGCCTTCCCCCCCTCACTCTGTGGATTTGGAGGCCATCTCCTGTGAAGAGCAGCCTGAGAGACAAGAACATAAGGAAAGGGGTAAAAGGAGTCCTTGCCAGGCTCCTTGACTTGGAAAAAAATAAAATAAAAAAATAGGCTGGCTGAAGGCTCACTCCAGCCACTTCCATCAGGCTCTGCAGAGATGTTACAGCCTTTCCATATTTAAGAGCAAGAAAGAACCTGAGGGACAGAAGTCGAAGATGAATGATCTTAGCTCTGGGCAGAGATGCAGCTCAAATAGGGGAGAGAGTCTTTTCCAGGATCTGAACCAAGAATCTCTTTGCTCTGTCTGTGCCTCTGACCTTGCAGAGTGTGGAGTCAGCTTTCAAGTTAATAAAGCAGCTTATCTGAAAATGTTTGCCCTGAAAGGAAGAAAAAAGAAAACAGAAAAAAGAAAAAAAAAGAAAAGAAAAAGGAAAAAAAAAGAAAAAAGGAAAAAGAAAAAAAGAAGAAAAAGAAGAAAAAAGGATAAAAGGAAAAAAAAGGAAAAGACTCACCAGCTCATTAATTCTGTGTTTCTTTTCACTCAACACTATTGAGCACAAAGCATTTCTCAAACTCAGTAATCTGGAAATACGAAAAAGGAGGGGGGTTACAAAAATCTACTTTATTCCTTCTCTCTTTGTAAATACATTTGAAAGGAATGGTTCCATTATGGAGAAAAGGCGAAGGAGCCTAAGGCTCACACTCTGACAAGCATTTCACAGCCTGAGCCCACAGCATTTCCCCAGGGCTGTATGATCAGTAAGGCTTCACAGCAGTACAAAGGCACAGAGAGTAGGGAAGCAACACCAAAGAAAGAGCTAAGAAATACAAGGCTTTGCATGCTTTTCATTCATTCTTCATTTTCAGTTTATCTGCCAGGTAGTTGCTCCTTAAGAGCCAAGCTGCCTGGTGACTGCTTTCAGTGAGTTTAAATTCACCACAGCTTTAAGTACAAAGACAACAGAAAGAAAAATAAATCTGATAGACTACCAAGGAGAGAAAAAACACATCATTTAACAGAACAATCTCTGAGAGCAGACATAGATCTCTTCAATGAACTGTACTTCCTTTGGCACCAGCAGACAACGGTATTTTTACATGCTTCAATTCAGAGGTTCATTGAAAAATGCCACTAAAATTCCATCTAATCTCAGTACCATTCCAAAGACCAGTCAAATTCCATGTTGCAAAATATAGCTGGACTTTGGATGCAGTTTTTTAAATGAGAAATTAAAACTTCAGACACAGGCAATCTTTTAAATCATTTATTTCAGTAGGAAAGATTTTTGAAACCTGTTCTTAAATTCGTTTAAACTAGCTTATGCAAACACACAATTTTCACACGCACACACAGAATAAAGTATTAAAAAAGGTGAAGGAAGAGGCTCGAGGACAGCCAAACTGCACATCACTCAGCAAGATCATAGTGCAATCCCTCCATCCCTGGAATGCCTCATGCCAGTAGGGAACATTAAAAATGGCTTGTGTTTACTGCATGACACCTTCATCCCCCTTCCAGTGATGGTTGGTCCTTACAGGATTATTATAAAACACATCTATGTTTCCTGGT
Source organism: Toxostoma redivivum (assembly GCA_013397375.1). NCBI lineage: Eukaryota > Metazoa > Chordata > Aves > Passeriformes > Mimidae > Toxostoma > Toxostoma redivivum. The sequence continues at coordinate 103,940 of VXBI01002866.1, read as the reverse complement.
GCTTTTCTCACTCCAGTACAGTATTTTTGAATGTATACACTCCTGCACACAAGGAGCCAGAAGTGCCAGTAAACCAGGCACCTCAGAACCCTTTATTTCAACATTTAATCGATTTATACTGCTTGTCTGCTTTGCAGTTTCAGCTGTGAACAGCTTTGGAATGGTAAGAAATTACTTCAGCAAACACACATGAAGGCCAGAACCCACCAGAATAGAGAGAAAAAATAATAATCAAACACACAAAGGAAATGGAGTATTTATGGTGGTTTTAGTCACTCAAGAGCAAGAGCAGGCTACCAGCCTGAACCATGCCATGATGTGCAGGAACTTGCATTTCATTACATTTTATACACCTTCTTTTCCTCAGCAACTTAGTAACTTGGAGAAAACTTGTCATCTCAGTTCTGCAATAGCTAGAGCTACACCAAGTAATTTGTATTTTCTCCTTTGACCTTTCTGCTCTCTTTGAATATTCTTAGAAAGTATAAGAATAATTTTCAAATTACCCTTCCAACATGTGAATTTATAAAAAGACTATAGTAAAACTGCTGTGTTTTTATAAGGATGTATTCCAGGAAAACAAATATTTACTTGCTTAAGAACAACACATTCTTTCTTTCATTTCCCCTTCCAAAGCTCCTGAAGCCTTTGCTGTGAAAAAAGTTTCTAGCAGTGATTCAGTGAAAGACAGTGCTCCCTACACAGTGTCAGCACTAGAAATACAATATACAAAGCTGAGCTTTTGGGATATTAAGACTAAGATTTATCCAAACCTCCTCTTTCCCCAAAGTTTTTTCCTGTGGTGTTTATTTTACATTAACAAAAGCTTGCAATGTAAATTGTCTCCTCAGAATGCCCCTCAGAGTTCACATCAAAGTGGGACAGACAAAAGCAAGCTCCTGTCTGAAAATGTGAGCTCTTGAGCTCATGTGGTCTAGACCATGACTTGGACTATACTCTTCATTCCCCCCCCAGCTAGATCTACTCAAGCAACCAAAATAAAAATAAGTTAATTTTTAAGAGGTCTGAGCTACTTCTGATAAAAGCTGAACAAACCCAAGCTACCAAAAACCTCTGCACTTTCTCCTAAAAAGAGGCTACTCAAATACAGAAATAATACTAAAGCAACTCAAGCCACAGCTATTTTATGCTGACCAAAACAAATGACTGCTGCAGAAATGCAGTGGCTGTCAGGAATGTCACCCCTTGGAACATCGAGGACACAGCCTGCAAGTCTGCCACGGTGGGACTCACCACTGAAATAATGGAACTGGTCTTCAAGTTCATAATAAGGCACTGACAAAAATTCTCCTCAAATCTAAGCACTCACCCTTTTCATGCAATACAAATTAGAATGACAGTTTTTAAAAGAAGGGATAACCTCTAGGAAAGAATTCCACGTCCACTCGTACAGATCCTTTTGATGGCAACTTTCCCAAGCCAAACCACCTTATGCACAAACAGCTTTTAGAGAAAAATTAAAGAAAAAGGCTAATATTAAAGAATAATAACAAAACTTTCACAGCTGTCTCCTTGTAGGAAGAGCAGACAATTCACTGATGTGGTTTAGCAGCAGTCTTGGGGTTTTGATGCTGCAACAGGCAGCACTAAGAGCTGGCCATGAATAAGGTTGGAACTACTAGTGTTGGTGAGTAAGAATACCAAAAAATTAAAAAGGACAAGTAATGAAGAAAAAGGCCACTGACAGAGCCAGAAGAAAAAGCATCCCATGTTTTACCTTGATTTGGACAAGACTTGTTACAGTTAATCAAAACCATAAGATGAACTTGCCCTTTGTCAAAAAGGACCCAGCAACACAAAAACCTGCAACTGCTTCTGCTGAGAGAGAGAGGATCTGCTGTCACCATGTGTTATGTCTGATACTAATAGAGGAGGACAGTGTTGAAAATATAGAAATGCAAATACAGGAGGCTGATGTTGAAAGAAACATTACATTAGACAAATTTACTTCTAGTGAGGAGTAGATAACTAATAAAACCCTGCTGTGCTTTTTTATGTTTCCTTTTGCTTCCAGTGTTTTCCAATGCACATACTTCTCTAAACACAATTTTAAAGCTGGGTGCTAAAGCTCATTCATTAAGTATTTATGTGACTTCATTTAGTATTTGTAGTTTTAATGCCTATAATGTGCACCTAAATACTTAATGAATCCTAATAGCTTGAGTAATACTCCTCTGGCATGGAACAGACATTTGAAAGTGAGAGTGTCTGGGATGAGCTATGTTTATTCAAACTACCAAAATTTTTTACAAATAAAAGTTATAAAAAATTATTTGCTTTCTAAGGACAATGGAATAGAACTCAGGTTTGAAAATCCTAGCCAAAAGTAGCACAGATTAATTAGATAAAAATTAGCATTAAGCAGTGCAATGTTATATATTTTTAATGCAATGCACAAATTTTATAAACCTGACATTCCCCATTGCTTAATCTTTCCCAAAACTTTTAGTTTAGTTAAAAGGCTGGTTATCAGTCAGCAGATAATTAATATTCATATTTGAAATCTTGCTAGAAGAGCTACTCTAAATAATTTTTGCTCAAATGCAGCCAAAACAAGGAACTGCAAAGGATATCTTTAGTTATCAAAACATTAAGGGATAAAGTGACAAATAGTAGCTGAAGTGGCTCAGCAGTTATTAACAATATAAACAATTAGAGCAACACATTACAAATGAAAATCAAAGAGAAACTGCCAGCTGTCTGAAGCAGTCTGGATGAGTCTTACCTGAATACCATGAGCTCGCTGCTCTCCTTGTTTTCTCAGCAATAGTTTCAGTTTTTAACTTTTTAAAACCCCCTTCTTAAAAAAAAAAAAAATAAAAAGAGCATCAGTACATTCTTTACAGTGTGTCATTTGACTTGTCTGAGTCTTTCCAGGGCTCAGCTGAGGCAGCTTTCCCCGAGGGAACAAACCCAGCACCTCTTTCTGGGCACCATTTATCTCAAGCTCTAGAAATGCCAGTGTTTGTGTGTTGCCCTGTAGGACTACGTGGCCATGAACAACGGGAAAGTACTGAACTACTCACTGTAACAAGTGCCAAAAATACTTCCTGTGTTGCCATTACTCACTCCAGTTATTCTGGCTACACATTTTAAGAAACTCCTCCCACAATATTAAACCTCTCCCACAAAAACCCAGCAGATATGAGGGCAGAAAACAAGAGTAGGAGGCTTAAGAACAGTGAAAGCTGGTAACAGCAACAATTCATTAAAGGATGATTTGTGAATTGTTTTACCCACCATCCTCCTACCATAAAAACCTAACTCAAAACAGCTGGAAAAATGCAAAAATCCAGTAATAAATGACACGTCCTGACCTGGCTCTGTCCTTAGCAAAGCTGTGGCTCCCAGTTGCATGTTTCCTTTTATTAACAAAAGAACAGATACTGTTATGCTGTGAATCTAGAATAGCTTATTTAAAAATTCAAAATCCACAGGCTATTATCCACAATGCTTAAAAAAAGGGCACAAATTGTTAAAAAACCCTAAACAAACACTTAGTCATCGAGAAGAAACAAACGTTAAGTAAGTTTTAAAACAGAAAAAAACAAACTCAAGTTGTGCAAAGTCTAAGTAACACTGCTGGCTGTGAGGATGTTGTCTTTACTACATACCCAACGTGGGTAAACTTGGGAGATGTGTGAATTGCAGAGGGATTCAGCACAAGCAACTCTTCCCAAAATTCATTACTTCAGAACAGACTATTCATTCCCTATATAGAAAACAGCAACAAAAGAACTGCAAATTCTCATAGTCCTTGTGGTGTAATTTCAACAGAAGCATCATTCTACTGTTTTTCTTTCTACCAAGAGCCAATTCAGAACAATTCTTGGAAACATAAACCACCCTATTACCCTTTACATCACCAAGTGGTTGAGGTTTTTATGTTTTGTTTTGTTTATTGTTAGACTGGATTATCCTTCTTTTTGCCAGCCAGATAATAATTTCCACTGCACGATTAATTTGACTTTGGAAAAAAAAAACCAACCCTCAAATGTGAATTTATAGGCTTCTACTGAGATGCAATAAACAAAGTATACATTTTCAAAATAACAACTACGAGTAGAAACCTTTATTTGATAGTCAGAGAATTCTGCAACAGACTGGTAGGTAGCTTGTATCTGTTTAAAAAGGAGAATTCATGGTGGAATCTGCAAGCATATTTATGGTCACTAAACCACAATGTTAATGGAACAGTTACTACTTTTTCACAGACTTCAAAGTTCCAATATCAGAGTCATATTTTGGACAATGTTTCCTTGCTTTACAAAGATCATATTTTTGAAGATTAAAGAAAGACCATCCAGGAAATGAAAATCATCCAGGAAACAAGGTGATGTCAAGGAAACCCCAATAAAGCAAGAATCAAAGTCTTCAGCATCAAACACACATATAAAGCACAGCTCCCTTTTTACAACCATTATGGTTTTCTCTGTGAGTAATTTCAGTGACCAAGAATGATTCCTGTCAAGGATGGAATTTTGATGGCCCCACACCTTTTCTCTCCTTAGATTATCCTGCCTTCTAATAAATTGCCTGAAGATCAAAAGAGCTTCTGTATGTAAGGTCTGCTTTAGGCCACATTATTCAACACCACACAACGTCAACTACTTTGACCAAGACAGATACTAAAATCAATTATTGCCAAATGAGAAAATGAAAGCTTGAAATTGTGCCTCTATCTTTTTCAAATGTCCATCTGAAGTGATATTATGAAACACCACACACTAACAAGTGGTCCCTAACTGATAATTAGCAGATACCCAAAGTCAAACATCTCAGTGAGCTGTACCCAGGTGTTGGTGTTTTGTCATTCAGCTTTTCTGTGTAGGAGAGTCACAGGCATAGAAACAAACGGGACAAAACCACTCAGTTCTGACCCAGCAGTGCTTTCAGTTTTGTCTCATACACACACCCCTCCCCAGCTGCCCAAAACACGTGTTTTTAACCAGGAATTAGGTCAAAACGTACCAAACTGACTTTTGGCTCAGCCTCTGTGCTGCTGTCGGAGTCTGGCTCCCATGCAGGACCAAGGTTTGCAAGCTCAGTGCTTCTCTGAACTTGCAGCTGTGTTACATTTCTTATAGGTCTGAGAGAAATAACACTGCTCCAGGCTACATGTGCCTGGGCCAAGCTCCCCTCCAGGACTCCTGGTATAGCCTAAACAATATCTCCAGAGCATGTAGTACCTTTTACCTGGTTCATACACAGCTTTTGATACAACTCTTAAATACCAGTTTACCTGTTTTCTCAAGAATGCCTAAAAAGGTGAGTTATTTTCAAAATTAGTATAAAGTTAAAAGAAACTCAAAACTAGCTACAATCTATTTAACTCAAGCACAGCACCGCCAGAAGTTTCACACACACTATTTGGTGTTTCATGTTGTTTTTCCTTTCACTCTTTAAGGCAGTGGTTTCCATAGGTCAGTTCTGAGAACATAATGAAGCATGGTCCATGGCAATTCATGTTGCAACTCCATTTTTAATTTGGGGGACTCCACTCCCCAGCCATTAGTGGTTTTGTTCAGGGCTCCAGAGTTCAGAGATTGAGTTGATAGGTTCTGTTCTGGCACAGAATACAGCTGGCACATTTTTCATCAGGACCTTGTTCTCAATTATGAGGTGGTTCAAATTGTCCTTTTTTATTATTTTGAATTTGCCTGCTATTCAAAGGTCATCAAGTTGGCAGGAACCTGAAAACAAAAATATAAATGATAGAAGAATTTACTTCAGATAGTAGTACTTGTGTTCAACTATTTCACAGACTAGACACCTTGTTGAAATGCACATCATTCTGTCTTCAAAAAAGGGGAGAAGGACTGCAACTATCATTCAGCAGTACACTTAGAGCTGTAGAAATCCCAGGTATAACAAAAATATTAAACTCCTATGAGGTTTATAATTTTCTTATATGGCCATAGAGCTTCCTAATTTTGATGACATTTAAGATTTAAGCTGTCAGTAAAACAACCTTAACCTGATAAATCTCAGCTCTGACAGACAAGGAGAACCCTCTCACCTGAGTCCCAGCTAGAAAATTCTTGGCACACAGATCAGTGATGGATGTAGATGGATGTAGCCCCTTAGACTTCTTAAGACTAATTTAAAAAAATGATGCATAAACACTTGTTTGGGCTTTTCCCATAGCAAACCTGAATGCCTGTTGCAGATATCACTCCCTTTTCAGGAAGACTAAAGCTAATATTTGCAATGCATTGGTTTATATCCCCATTTTCTCTCCATCAGGAATCTCTCTGATAGCAACAGCTCTTGTTTAGTCAGGTTATTAAAGAGCCACCACATTCCTGACAACTGCCAATAAATAGTCAGTTTGGTCAGCATGAATCAAACATTTCTTGCTTTGCATTTACCATTTACCTGTAGAAGTGAGAATGGTCAACTGGGCTAAAGCTGCACCATTAAAACACAAATAATATCTATTAAAATAGTTCTTACTATTAAACAGACTAGGTGTTCATATTCCATTGAAAACAGATTTAAACATCCAATTTTTCTAAGGCAGTTACACTGTTAACTATAAACAGTATTGCCAACCCTTCCTGAACCAGATCTGTCTTCAGAGGACAGTTTTTCACTGCTTACTTGCAAATTCTTTGCCACTATTAGCTACTATCCCCAATTTCTCCAGCCATGAACACAATTTATCTCCTTTGCACTGTCTCAAATACCTTCAGAGGAGCTTCTGCAACCCTCCTAACTTCTTAAGATCCCTCTGAGGCAGAATTGAGCAAGAAAGCACAGAAGAATCTGGAAAAGCCTATTTGTTTCCCCTTGAAATTCAGTAGGATTTCTGCTCTGGGAACTCCATAAGCAAACGTGTAAAGGGAAGGAAGAGTTCAGGGAGACAAAATAACTTAAAAAGGATTTTGCTGATGAAAAAGGTCAGTAAGAATTTATACAAGAACAGCATTTAATAGGAGTTGGAGCACTCTTGTCTTCCTTTTTGATTCAAGGAAAATGCTATTTTTGCTTTCAAAGACTGGAAAATGTACCAAGGGCTAAACTACTTTCTACACATTTTAGGAATACAAAATACATACACAGCAGAAAATATGTATGTCCATGACCTGAAAAAAGGCACTTTAGGAGAGTTATCTGGAATTGATATTGAATGCTGTAGTTTACAGCTTTTTATATGATTGTGCAATAGCTTTTTTCCAATGGGCAAGACAAAAATACTGGCACTCAGACAGATATTTTAGAGCACTCCTTGCATTTCTGCAATTGCTTCAAATTAGTCTCAAGGTAGTCCCAAATCTTTCTTCATTACCCCAGAAACTCTGAGGACTTGTTTGCAAAGGGCCAAACAGAAAAACCAAGGCAAATCAATCATGTGAAACAGGTGGAGTGGCTGCTGGGAACACACAAAGCCCTCAGTGACAGCTTGGCAGTTCGAAGATCCATCAGGTCTGAGCTCTTAAAAGCTCATTCCTTTTCACTGTCTTGCTCTCACCTGTTGTCTGTTGCTTTGGCAGGCAGCACTCAGGTGTTTAAACCAGAGCATGGCATTCATTCTATTTCCAGCTTGAAATTTATACGAATTTCCTAAGAAACAGAAAAAAAAACTGATGAAGAAACATAAACACTGCTCCCTTTTAAACACTTAAATCCTACCAATATTCAAGTACCTCTAAATTGAAATATTATGAGAAGATTTACTAGTAGATGGTCCATATAACTTTACACTTTGTCTAGAATAGCTGCAATTGCTTGACCCATTGAAGAGAAGTTTCAGCTTGCCTCTGTTCTTTTCAAACATTCAACAGATGCCTGTGTCAACTAGGAAAGAACAAAACATCCCTCAAAACAAAAGTGGTTTTGTTCACTGCCATTATTGCAATTTGTTTGTAGCATCATGATTTTTTAAATGAAGTGCAAGATATCACCGAAATGCAGCCTGGAAAGCTACATTTGAAAATATCTGAAAATCACTCCTAAATGTATTGATACATTTCAGACTAGTATTTTCAGTGGCTGAGTTACATAGTGCTTGTTTGGGTTCAGGAAGGTCAAATGTTACAAAAATATTTCAGATTGCTGTTGCAGAGTTTAAGCTGACAAGCACTCACAATTTATACCTCATATCAACGGTGCTAGGAGAGATGTTTGGAAATAAAACCTATTAAGACTTGAAGCAGACAAAGCAATAAATAATTTTAAGCTCCTTTATCAGAACTTCCAATAATGTCTTTCTGCATAATTTGAAGTGCTATGAAAAAGTAACATTTTCTTCAGTGTTTTAGCTGAAAGCAGGCACTGTGTTGAGAGTAATGGAAATCCACAGGTGTCTCCACAGAACAAAATCTCTGAGGGGTTTTTCCTGGTAATGGCACTACATTTGAACAGATGGTTTGGGTTTTGGTTTTCATTTGGAGAGAAGGGACTGCTTAAGCACCAAGTGTTAGCTGAATCTTTCTTTTTATTGTTATGTACATTTTCACACATGTGAAAATACCTCAAAGTGTTCTAAATACAGTTTAAAAGAATACAGATGAATGCTTCCAATTAAAATCACATCTGGGGTTGTTAAGAGTTTGGAGAACTCCTATAACTCAATGAAGACTCTAAGGATTCTCCATGGGTTATTGCTCCCATACAATTCTGAAGGCAAAGAGGACATGTTGGAGAGCAGCTGAATCTGGAAGGATGTCACCTGTCACTTGCTCGTTTAGTTGCTGATGAATGACCTCAGCAAAGAAAATGTTTATTCTGGGAATCAGTGCACTGCTTACCCTTCTCAGAATCAGTCAATAAGAAGAGATCTGGATGCTCAGGGTCATCTGCCATCATCACCATCCAGCCCACCACTGAGACACTCTTACTCGGCGTGGATTTGAACTGAAAACACGGAGATGAAAATGGAATTACAACAAGATCTGCACAGAACAAGTACCCAGCAGGGCAGCTCCTCTCAGTGACAGTGTTAAACACTGGCTAACTTCAAATGAAGCAGAGCACTTCACAAGATTAAGACAATTTACAAAGGCTGTATGAAATTAGAGAAAGCAGAACTTAAGACAATGAATGATATTCAAAACAAATTAAAAGGATTATCACAATCTGCAAAAGCTTGTTAGACATCTAATCCACACTGCATGATTCCATTGGCATTCCTCACCACATTAGTGCACATTTGAATGTACAGTATAGTTCAAAAGTGTATTAAAAGCAAAACTATTCCCTCCACTGTTCACAAATGGAAGAATTGAACTTGTCTGTGCTATTCACAGTTAGCATGCAGTAATTATTATAGTACATTCTAATTACACATAACATGAGTCTTGGGGACAAGATAACACAACTGTGTAATTAAATATGATGACCTGATGAAATAAATGGATCAAGTGAGGATGTAAATTTAATAAACAAGTGTCCAGAAATGGGCAGTCATGCTCATTTATCAACAAGATATTCAAGATGATGGTGTTTTCCTGTTTCAGGTGTTAGTCAATCCATGACAGGTAACTTAGACCTAAGCACAACACTTGCCTTTGCTACACCAGTCCCTCTCCTGACAGCTCCTTGACCCAATGTTTTTCATTCCCCTGGTCACAGTATTTTCTTCTTCTCATGCTTCTCTCAGTTCCAGGCTCTACTCACCCATTCAATCCAACTTATTTCCAAATCATAAGCATCCTTTCTCCCTAGCCTTCTTTTTTATCTTTTAGTAGACCCAGCCAATTCACTTCCCCTTGCTTGCTCAGGCAGGCCCATCCACATCCCAACTCCTAATTCATTCAGTTGCTCTCATGTCTTCAGCTGCCAGGTCTTCTCTTCTCATGCTCTTGGGTCCAACAGAGACTCTTCCAACAATCCCTGCACTCTCACCCTCTGCAGTGTTTTACCTCACTTCTCTGCCCAGAAAGTCTAATTCTGGTATATGCTCATCCTCATCAGATGCATTTTCCTCCTGTCTTGTGAATCCACATTCCAACCTCTTTATTAGCATAGCAATTTTGATCTCTCTGTAATTGCATTATTAGAAACAATAAAACATCTTTGAGATTGTTGTGGCTTGAAGTAATTAAAATTAATCTATAGTTCTAAAATACTTTTATTCTTCATGCTAATATGTCATGTCAACCCACTACATAATGCCACAAGGCAGATGTACAACATCAAGCATCAAGTTACTTTTGTTTCATTTTAGAACTATTGCTTTAGTATTACAATCTTGGAACTCTGGTTCAGCCAAGGAAAGAGTTGCTGGTAATAAATTTGAAGGTATCATGAGCAAAGCAAGAGTTTATAAGCATGTTCTCTGCATGGGAATACCAGTTGCTTTATAAATAAAATTTCACTGCAAGTCAGTTATTCTAATCTATGCCACAGATTAACTGAAGACCTAGAAGGTCACAGAATCATCACAAAATCACAGAATATTTTGGATTGCAAGGGACATTAAAGATCATTTCATTCAATCCTTCTGCCACAGGCAGGGACATCTTCCATTAGATCAGACTGCTCCAAGCCCCATCCAACCTGGCCTTGAACACTTCCAGGGCTGGGGCAGCCACAGCTTCTCTGGGCAGCCTGTGCCAGGGCCTCACCACCCTCACAGGGAGGAATTCCTCCCTAATATCCCATCTAACCCTGTCTTTTGTCAGTTTGAAGCCACTGTCCAGGTAAGTTTATCTGTCTGGGGACTTGCACAACTGGCTACATTTTAAATGCTAATTTAAAATCCATTAGAACTTGGAATGAACAAACGTTAAACCATTGGTTGAAAGAAAAAGCATTTAAACCAAGTTCAAAATAGTTTAAGAGTCCAGGCCCTTTGTACACACACACTAAAGTTAAGTAACTCACAGAGGTGGACAGATGTAAAGCCTCAAAAGAGGAGGAGGAAAATGATAAAGCTCTATCAGATAAGATCTCATTACAGTAAGGGCTGTAACTCCTTATCAAACAGAAACTGAAATTTCTTTGAGGAGGCAGTAAGTAATGTCAGCCTGTATTGAAAATTAAGGCATTTTATCTGAAAAAAAGTAATAAAGATAAGGAAAGGGAATAAGGTTAAGGATATAGCTCATGAGTTCTTTAAAAAAAAAGAAATGTATATAAAGAATTTGCTATACTCACTGACAACACTGCCTCAAAAAGTATGATGACACTATACTTAAAAGGGACCTGCAAAATGCAAACTTCCTACTAAAGCATTAATAGGTCCTTTTCAAAGAGATGAAAATTTGAGTCACAAAGCAGTTTTAATGGATTAGAAATCAAAACATACCTCTTGAACAACACTTATTTCTAGAGTTTCATGGAAACAACAAATTGGGCTTTCCTATCTTAGTGTATATCCCAACAGGTATCTAATATGTGACACTGCCATGAAATCCAAACTGCTAGAGCTTCTTGCCTTTTCACTCAAAAGCATCAGTTAATCATGGTGCTACTCCATAAAATGAAAAGCTCCACACAAGGAAAGTGTTTCCTGCCAGCATCAATCCATCATTGCTTGAAACACATGTCAGCTTTGCATCCCTGTGCTCAGCTGGATTTGTATTCCATACTTACACAGTCCCCCAGGGCAGCTCATTCTCTGCTGATGCACACAGCCTTGCTAACAGCAAGTTGGCTTTGTTAACATGAAGGGAATGAAAGCTTCATTGTAATTTAATGTTCTTGGTTCCTGTTTGCTTTTTGTAATATAGGCCACTGGAATGACTCTTATTATACACATGGAAAACTGCACAGCTCTGGCACTAGTTTTACATAATTGATTTTTGCTGTTGTTGTTGTTTTTCTGAGCTCAAAGGCTTCTGTAAGTAAATCTTTGAATCACAAACTCTGAATTAATCTGTGAACAGACTTTTCACTCCAACATTTTCACACCTATAAATCTCCTCTTCTGCATCTCCTGTTGAGATTCTACAGCTTTCTAATATTCAAATTCTAATATTCAAATAATTTTCCCAGTGGCCGAACATCCTTACCAGAATGACAGCATTCTTCATCAGGGTGCTTCAGTGAAAGTGCCTGAGTCACAAGTACCAAGTTTTCTAGACTGCAAATAAATCAATCTAATTTTGATGCAATGGAAAGCTTAGAACTAACCAGGGTTTGTGCTCAAGCATGAAGCATAATAAGTCTCTGTTGTTTCCAAATACCTACATACAAGTAAAAATCTCTCATGCATGTTATGTTGTCACAGAAACTGGCAAGGCTTTCAGACCAATCACTATAAACAGTTATTTTACAGGTGTACTCACATTTTTCAGGGTGCTTATTTTAAGTCTTTGCTCAAGTGGCTATTCTTACTGTTGTCCTTTTCTAAATATGCACAAGTGCTACAATTTTTCACAGAGGCTTCTCTGTGAGTTCCATTTCAGCATACTGGACAAAACCTTTGTCCACACATTCCTCTCAGGTTGTGCTGTACTACATCTCTGGGCTATCAAGTTCACATGCTCATTTATAGACAATTCTCCATTACTGTAGTAATAACTGAAACCTGTTCACTAAACTCAATGCCAGTTTATGCTGTTCCTCTTAGAAGATGCAGCACACAATACTGGATGCACTCCTTGGCCTTTGACCACAGGCAGGGGAAGAGCTGGCTTGTCTGTGTCTAAAAGGGAGGGGATTTCTTGCCCCTTTTGCTGAAATTACTCTGGGATTTTTATGAGGTAATTTTCCAAAGAGGCTGGCTATTATAAGCCTGGAAGAGCTTTGAGTGTCAGTGCATTCCAAGCTGCCTGGAGCAATTGCAGCAGCAGAATGGTCAAAAGCATGCCTGTAATCAAGACACATTTACCATGAGAGCTCCAGCCAGGAAACTTTATATAGCAGACTGACTCTTTTGTTGCCAGTGTTCCTTTCCATGACACAGAGGGCTTGAGAAAGGAAGCAGAAAAGACAGATGTTTAAATGGCTCCAGAAGATGCTTGGAATATTTTCCTGAGGTAAATCTCCGATGCATCAATCTCTGAAAGAGAAACCTGCTTCAAAGTAGATGGTATCATCCTTTTTTTCTGGGAAGTAAAAAAAACCCAAAGCCTAAATCTAGCCTTGGATCTCTTCATTTTACAGAGTGAACCCCTTGGGAATATCACTGGAGAGTATTTGAAGCATTTACTCATGCTCTAGCTATCTAGGGATGATTGACCATCTGCAGTTCATTCTCTCCTGATTAGCTTTTCCTGAAAATGCAATCAAACGTGAACGGAAGTCTGACCCTTGACAAGGCATCTCCACAGACTCCAGAACCAAAGCTGAAGCTCTGTACAGTAACTCTGTAGTGAAATGGATGGAAAGGTAAGCCATCAATAGCCAGGCTCAAAGTACAACACAGGCAGAGCAGCTTAACAAGTTACTAACCACCTATTATTAGCCTGTTTAATAAACTGGAAACCCTCAACCAATCCCTCAACCTCAAATTTTAACATAAAGGTCATGCTCTGTGTTATAACAACCTCTGAAGCAGAGGTTCACTGTGACTACTCACTGCAAACTATTTGTTTAAATAAAAGAAAACCCAAACTGTAGTAAATAGTTATTACAATATATTAACCTCGACTGCACCTGGGAAACCAAATCAGAGACTGAGCTCCATGACAGGCTTGGCATCCACAAACAGAACACAGCCTCTTTGCTGCCCTAAGAAGCTGAAAGCAAGACATGAGCTGTGGACAGCCAAATCTAAGGCTGTGCTGGACAGTTCAGTCCAACTTCATAGAGCCAACTATTAAACAGAAATCAATGTTCTCCAGCAGTCATTGCTTTAACTACCACTCCTCTTCCTCCTTTTCCTGGGAACTGCCTCGCTCAGACTCCTCTCAGTATCTGCAAGTCACGAGGCTGGTAGGCTCCTAATGGGAAATCCTGCAAGCACTCTGGACTCCAACACCTCCTCTGCAAACTTCCTTACTGGAACATCCTTGGACAAAGAAACACAAGCATGTGAGACAGATTTTGGCTCCTTAAGCCTCCATTCATGAGCAGTTTAGATTTTGTAGGTGTCACAACATATCAGTGACTTGGGGAATATCAGAAGTCAATTCAAGAGGTTTAGAAAAGAATCTCTGAAAGAGCATTCTAAATGGATGTGACTGCATTTCCAGGCAATGTAAAGGCTTTTGCAGGAACAGAGACTCAGAAGGATCAGGTACCAGACTGTTTACCTGTTTCCTTCATTTATTTTTGCAAAAAAAAAAAAAAAA